>JAURVB010007466.1:0-14175 GCA_033002965.1 Piper betle
ATAGGGCTTATAAGGGAATCATATAAGTAGGCCCGAAGATAACGTGATGTAAATTTAAGTTCAAAAATAATACAAGGGATCTCATTTTCAAAAGTTAGTAATCACAGAAGTAAAAAATACATCTAAATAAAGTGCCGATAAAATAACCACTTAATATATCATACGATCTGAAAATTAAATCTATAATAGAATAAAGTGATAAATCTGAAAAAAAGTCGGCATGCAATTAATGTGTGATTATGGAATGTGCTCACATCATTAATAACATCACAACAAAGGATCGTGTTAAATAGATCCACAAGTAAACACCTAACATGCAAAATGAGGCACACACAAGCAATAAACAAATAAAGAAATAAAAAATGAACAGAAATTTGTCCAGAAACGAACAAAAATGGTTGAAAAAGGCAATTGAATCAACTGGCTGAACAGATCCGAGTCATGGTGAGTCAACTTTGTTCGGGTTTACTAAATTGGTAGGCTGGGTTAGCTGAGTGGACATGGGCTCAAATGAGGGCAAGTGTGTGTGGGCTAGGTGGGCTCTGTCACAACTGGTTGGGTTGACAAACACGAACACAAGCAAACGGGGATGACGGGGCTGCCTGTGCCCATCGCCGAAAAATGTCGATAGCGGCACAACGGGGTTTGCCATTAGTTGCGATCGATAGAGAACGATGAGGGAAGGTGCTAGGGGTTGTGACTGACAATGTTCGGCCACCAGTTGGCTAGAAAACTATCAGAAATGAATGGAAATCAACACCGCATGTGGCAATGTCACTAGCAGCAACTATGATCCAGGTGAGGGTTGAGGGTGGTGTCAAAATGTCAGTCTCAAAGAGGGAATCGAGATGGATGGTTGGCCTCATCAATGCCAAAAACGGCCCAAAAGGAGGCATCGGCAGTGGAAACTGACTGAAAAAGTGTCGATGTCAGTGGTGACTGCGGCAATGGCAGAGCTAGTGGAGAGTCTTGGGTGACAGCTTGTCATGAGACGGTCACGATTGTACCAGTCTGGTGGCCGGAGACTCGCTGGTAGGGAGCCAAAGTGGTGGCGGCGCCAGGGTGGAAAATCCTCCAAAAATGTGGGGAAAATGCCAAGAAAATGGGGAGAAATGTTAGGGCCGACATGGGCAACTCTGATGTTGCCATGTGGCATGATCAAAACGTTTGGCAACCTGTGGGCCTAGTGGGTCTACCTAGAGTATACAATATATGTGTGTGTGTGTGTGTGTACACATGTATGTACGTGTGTGTGTGTGTGTGTGGATGGAAAACACAAATCAAGATCATTAAAAGTCAAAATTGACTCGAAGTCTAAAACTGGCCCTATTGATGAAAATCGAGGCAAGAAAGCTAAATAGACCTAAAAATCCTGAACTCAATCGAACGAAGATCTATGACTTACATCAAAATGGTCCTACAGGGCCAATTTGGTAATCTGTAATCCCTAAGATGCGTGTAAATGAGGTACCTCCAAACGGATACTAAAAACTACAATGACCTAGATTTAGCCCTAAAATCCTAAGCTAACATAAGCAAAAATTTGTATACTGTACACTGATATCTCATGCTCTTCTGTATTATAATTGAAACTATCATCTGTATATCGGACATACTCATCCTCTATAACATGCTTATACAGCCATTTGAGCCTCATACTCATGGTCTTAAAGTTGGTCTAGCTCAAATTGATTTGAGGTTGGCTCGAACCGAACAAAGCAACAAGTAAGTAAACTAACCCGAAGTTGGGGTTTTACATTTTTTGTCTAAAGAGAAGTTAACGATGGAAAACTTTGTGTCATTGATGACAAGTAGAGTGTAATTACAATGACATTGATGACAAGTAGTGCTTCATTAATTAAAATATCATTGGTGAATTTACCTATTGTAAATTTAAAAACTTGCGCAATAAAGTATGTCGTAATTATTTATAAAATTGGTATATTATGTAACACAATAAACATATATGCTAATTCATGGCCAAAAAGCATATTTGAGATCTTATTGTATCGGCCCGAAAACTAATTTCTCTAATTAATCTTTACGGTGTTTCTTCTCTCAATTAGATCCTTTATCCATAAAATCTAGTTTTGTCTAAAGAGATGTAACTGATGAGTTACTTTGTATCATTCATGACAAGTAAAATGTAATTAAAATCTCATTTTCTATTAATTTATCAACATTGTAAATAAACCCATGGCACAACATTTTTTTAAAAAATGTCAATTAAATTCATACACAAAGAATTAGTAAAAATTCAAATTCTTAATCATGCCATGAAATAAAATATAAAATAACCAATGTTCGGAATCAACTAAAACCCATGAAACGAATCAAAATCCCACTCCATGCAAACAAACTAGAGATATAACAACTAAAATAAGAAAAAACAATAGTCCAATAACAAAGTCCTCCAGCTGTCCTGGCTCTAACCCATCCATCGATGTTCACACCTACGGAGGCAATTTTACATTAGTGATAAAAACACTAAGCCATAAATTTCAAGAAATAATTCAATATATTCACAATATCATTAATCAAGCATTTTAGTGATTATGAGTCAATCTTGAGCTCCAATTATGTCGGAAGAGCTGGTCGCCTCATCCATCTACAATCTCATATACATGTACACGTACTACGTGATCCATAGCTTATAGTTATGATGTTTGTCATTGATTCACCCTCTTGGTATTACAAGTATATAATGAATCATTTTGCGCCATTGAACCCTGTTACAGCATAAGAGCAAGTATTTTATCTTTTAAAAAATTTTAAGGGTACGGCCCCATTGGCAATGACCATAAGTCATCTCTTTAAAAATAATTAACCAAGTTGAAGATTTATAGTCCATTCTCACTTCTAAGGTGGATCTTACCCCCAGTAAGTATTAAATATAAAACTAAATTTAGAGATCTCATAATCCACCTACCTTAAAAAATTTTCTTCAAAATTTCTACACTTGGCCCATCACTAGCTTCAGCCCATGACTTTCTTTGACCAATAACTGATAACCTAGTCAACGTCCCCAACCCAACCCATCATTTAATACGAAATCGGAAGACTCTAATAAAGGTACTCAATCTTGACAAAAATAGAGTTGCAGAGGCCAAGGATGATGGCAGTGTAAGCAAGGTAGTCGTCAAGGGGGTTGGGGATGGGGAGGGGGGAGGGTGATGATGAGGGACTGGGAAAGAGTTGGGGGGAAGAGGTCAACAATAGTGAAGAACCAAGCGAGGGAGTGGGATAGCAAAGGGAGGGTACAAAGGTGGCAAAGGAGAGCGTCATCAAAAGTGGCGGTTGGTGTTTCTTTCTAAATATCACAGTGATTGTAACAATGACAACGATAGCGACAACGGTGGTGGTGACAAAGACGGTGGTGTAGGTGGCAGCATTGATGGTGGTGGTGATATTGAGCGCATTAGATGGGTGGGGGAGGTCAGTGTCAAACTTGGTTTTTTTAAAAATCAACTTAGTTTTTTTGTTGAACCAGACTGGCTACTTGGAGGCAGTCTTGCCATTGTCAAAAATTCTCTCTCTCTATATATATATATGGAAAAAAGATTGTTGTATTAGAGTACAACTATGTTGGCTATGATGGAATTTGATTACAGCCCTTAGATGATGATCCGACGGCTCAAATTCAATCCCCCCAAAAACTGTTTCTCCTCCCCACCATCCCTTTCTCCGTTCCAGCGTCCACCGGCAAGTCCGTCGTCGCCGGCAGAGTCTTCGTCGGCCTCATCAAGGGCGCCGACATCATGTTCCAATGCTTCGTCCCTCTCGTCCCTGTCGAGGTTGGTGTTCATGCTAGCCGCGACGCCCGGCACCGCACTGCCCTTGCTCTGCCTACCGCTTGCCCTGCCAAGTTCATATTTTTCCATTGTCGATTACATCGCTGATGTCCACAAAGCTGTCGCCTACGCCACCCTGCAGCTGTAGTCCTCCTTTGATCACGAATTTGCCCTCCCTCGCCGAGGCGGTTGTCATGAGGGCGGCTAATCCGAGCAAGTCGTGAGGGCGGTTGACAGCAGGAGCTGGCGGCCGGGGAATGAAAACGGCAAGGACAGGGGGAAGGAATGGAGGCGATGGCGAGGCGGCGACGGCACTGGCCGACGGCGGGCGGCAAAACAGGGGCAAAAAGAGACTGATCGTGCGGCAAAGCAGGGGAGAACAAAATGGGAGGGGTAGTTTCGTAATAAAAATTTTACTCGCTGCCGACTCTGAGTCAATATTATAAAATAGATTTAAAAAATATAGTAAATTCCATAAAATAAAATAATTTTGTAATAAAAACTTATGGTATTTTAATTTATTTTTAATATTTTTGGGATTTATTTCGTAATATTGACTCGTGTCGGGAACGAGTAAAGTTTTTATTACAAAATTACCCCTACCCATTTCCTTCCCAACTCGTGTCAATATTACGAAATAAATCTTAAAAAATATGAAAAAATACATCCCGACTCTATCCCGATAGGGGTAGTTTTGTAATAAAAACTTTACTCGATCCCGACTCGGGTCAATATGATGAAATACACATTAAAAAATATAAAAATACTATAAAATGCCAAAAAAATAAAATAATCAAGTTGTAGTTGATTTTTAAATTTTATGGTATTTTACTCGATTTTTTCATATTTTTCGACATGTATTTTGTAATATTGACTTGAGTCCATAAGTTTTTATTACGAAATTATTTTATTTTATGGAATTTACTGTATTTTTTTATCTATTTTATAATATTGACTCGAGTCGATAGCGAGTAAACTTTTTATTACAAAACTACCCCTCGCCATCGCCTCCATTCCTTCCCCCGTCCCTGTCCCTGTCATTTTCATTCCCCGGCCGCCAGCTCCCGCCGTCAACCGCCCTCACGACTTGCTCGAATTGGCCGCCTTCATGACAACCACCTCGGTGAGGGAGGGCAAATTCGTGATCAAAGGAGGACTACAATTGCAGGCTGGCGTAGGCAACAACTTTGTGGACATCAACGATGGAAAAATGTGAACTTGGCAGGGCAAGCGGTAGGCAGAGCAGGGGCAGTGCGGTGTCGGGCATCACGGCTAGCATGAACACCAACGTCGACGGGGACGAGGCACTGGAACATGATGTCGGCGCCCTTGATGAGGCCGACGAAGACTCCGCCGGTGATGGCGGACTTGCTGGTGGACGCTGGAACAGAGAAAGGGATGGTGGGGAGGAGAAACAGTTTTTTTTTTTTTTGGATTGAATTTGACCCGTCGAATTATCATCTAAGGGCTGTAATCAAATTCTATCACATCCAACATAGCTGTAGTCTAATACAACAATCTTTTCCTTTATATATATATACACTTGTATGCGCTACCAGCACTTGGCGGCGCATGCATTTAATCGGGCCGCTGGAATTCGATCCAACGGCCCATACACACCCTCCCACCCCCGCGTCCACTAGCTCGTCCGCCCACTTGCGACCAACCCGCCCGACCGCCAGCCCGCCCCTTCACCACGGCCCCCCCACCCCAAGCCAACCGCAACCCCCCGCCACCACCCACCGTCCCGCCTGCCCCAAGCCTTTAGGCTGGGATCAATACTTATAGATGTCCTCAATAATTATTGTTTTGAAAGAAAAAATATCAATACTTACAGATGTCCTCAATAATATCTCCGAAAAGCACTATTCACTGTATGCATATTGTCGTTAATTGGATCCTCCATCAAATAATGACCTTCCGGATCTTATAACAAATTACATTTTTTGTAATTTAATAAGGGGTAAATTTCCCCCAAAAATGATGCCAAAACAAATATTTCCCAAGAGGCTCAGGTGTGGATTTTGCTAGTTGGTGACCTTGCACAAGGTGTGTTTGTAAATTTATCGTGATATGCATCAAGAACTTATAGATTAAATTGTACAAATTGAAATACAATAATTATCTTTTTAATTATTTGTACAAAATAGTGATTGTCAATATAATTATTTTCTCATAAAAGAATTAAGCATACATTTCCGTTGTTATTTATCCTAATCTTAATAAGTGCATTGTCTACATCAAGTTAGTATGAAGTAATTTGTAAAAAGGAACCTTCGTATCAACCGCTAATGTGACGCTAGATTATCACCAACTTACAAATCTAGCTGCAAATTTGAATCATCTTATAATTTTTTTATATGGCCATGAATACCTTTATCGTCCAACCGTCCTTAAACCAACTAGGGGTGCTAATCGAACGAACGAGCCAAGCTCAATTTATATTCGAACTCGGCTCGAATAGTTCGAAATTCGTTCGAACTCGACTTGAGATCGAATGAGTTTTGAACATATATGCTCGAACTTCGACTCAAATATCTTTCATGCGTTCGAACTCGACTCAAGCTCAAATAAACCTAAACTATTTAATTTTCCCGAGCTCAAACCCGAATCGTTTGTGAGCTCGAAACCGACTTGATTAAAAGTTAAAAGTACCTCACTTAAAAAATATTACCAATGTAAATTAAACCCACCAACCTTGAGGTCATCAACTTGAATATTTACCATTTCAAATATCTCACTTCTTTGTTATTATATGTGTATACATATATATATATATAATATAAAATTATGTATTATATTATTTTATCGAATCGAGTTCGAGACGAGCTACGAGTCGAGTTCGAATTGATAACCTAGTCGAGTCGAGTCGAGTCGAACACGAACCTTGCTCAAACTTGACTCGTAAGATTCGAGTTCGAGTCGAGTCCAAGCTTAAGCATTTAAATGTCGAATTTCGAGTTGAGTCAAGACGAGCCGAACGCGAAATGCTCACGAGTTAACTCGCTCAATTAGCAACCTTAAAACCAACGACCAATATTAAAGTCAGCTTATATAGAAGAAGCACATTCATTTTGAAGTAGATGAAGTATGCAATTTGTCTGCAGTTTGAGTGGGCAAGAACAGAGTAGAGATTCAATTGAAGCATTTGGCAGCAAAGGTAATTGCTAGATTAAGGTAGTAAAAGAAAAGAACGCATAGCTTCTTTAAGAAATAAAAAATCATGTAGAGATTCAATTGAAGCATTTGGCAGCAAAGGTAATTGCTAGATTAAGGCAGTAAAAGAAAAGAACGCATAGCTTCTTTAAGAAATAAAAATCATGTCGAGGACTCTGACTTGATCAATATCATAATCAAAGGTTATTGTTGAAAGGTTAACTATGAGAAGTAAAATTTTTACACAGAAATATCAATTACTTATCAGCCAAAACCCTAACCTACCTCATATTAATCTTTTGCAAGGAGGATTTGCTTTGGTTGGCAAGCAAAAGAAATCATTGAAGCTGTTGAAGGAATGAACTGTGACATCTATATCCCCGTCAGATGGATAACCTATAACAGGAAACCGAATCCCAGCAAAATGAAAGATAGTAGCAGTGTTTCATGAAAGGACTTTCATCATCATCCCAGATAGCGCACAGAAAACATTTATTAAAGATGATAACATTATCTATATCGAAAAAGGAAAAGGCAGAAACAGGTTTAAACGAAAAAACTCACCACATACAACATTAAGACATTCCTCAAAAATTCACTAAAATACAGATTTCCCCAGCAAAGTGGCAACAAAATTAAGTAAAACTTTCCCATCCTTATGATGTGTCAGGCAAATTTTTCATGCTTGAAAGCGATTTAAAAAAAAAAAAAGCTTTAAAATATTTCTTGGACCAACATCACTCTTACTGGTAATTTAAATCACGGGTAAAAACATTCACCTCGACTAGTAACTTTCAAGTAATCCAGATATTACTTTTGCATCCTTTTGCGGTACCCCTGTCCTGCATACCCACAAGTTTCTGCACAACTTCAAGCTGTAAATGTGCAGTAGTCAGAGCATAACTAATATTTTAGTCAAAATGGTCATTTAGCGAAAACTTAAGAGATTGCTCACAGGAAATCCGAAATATGGACAATTTTCTAGAATGTGCACATCATGGTGAAGGTATCTATGCTGTGATGGTAATATCCATAGCCGCATGAGACAACGACTCTGCTTTCAACTTCCTCCAGTTAACATCTAGCACACGTTAAAAATCAAACTAGCACTTAAACTATAAACTTTATCGAACTACAAATCTGTTTTTTCATGGCATTATTGAAATTCAGGTTTGGTCATAAGTTTTGAGATTATAGGTAGAACCAACATAAAAATGCAGAATCACTACATCTAATAAGCATCACAACAGAAGCAGTCGCAGTCGAGCAATATTAGGGCAGTGTTCCACATATATTCAAAACTACCAACCTAGTAGATCAAGAAAGATTTTAGTGCATACAGACTTACCATATCATGTATATACCCGCTGTAGAAATCTGTCAGGACTTCTTCATCCAGCCACATTAGATCAATATTTCCTAATTATAGAGCACATATCAGAACTCCGCCAGGATTTTTCATCCAGCCAAATCAGATCAACGTTTTTTTGACATTGATTTCCTAATTATACATCGCAGACACATGTAAATAAACATTAACATCAAGCACAACACCAACAGAAATTTTAAGTTGTCTTCCAGAGAAATTACCTAATTTAGAGGATGAAAAACTCATTCTTGTTTCCTCAAGACAAGCTTCCACTTACCGTCTAAATGATCTGTCTTCAATAAATGTAAACTTACAACTAGCCACACAGGCTTGAATCTGAAGTGTTGCATTTATGCTTTGATCTGAAAACGGCTAGGAGATGCAAAAACAAAGGACAACATTATTTTACAGCTGCACATCCCTCAGATTCCGACCTCTTTTATCATCTTGATCCATTTAACTGTGTAACTTATGCAAGATCATCCCCTTCATCACCAACCAGCACTATTCATACACTACCACTTCATCAAAATGGTGCTGTGACAGAAAATAATCCCTGCACGATAACAAATTAGAAAGACTTACAATTGAAGTAAATTTAAGACTCAAGACGTAAGAACTAGCATAGAACCACAAATTCTATTAGAATATGCATTATTTTCATTCGTAAAACAAAAGGTAATAAAACGTTGGAGCTCGGAGATAACCCTCTTTATCTATGCAATTTTGAGGACCCTGCTGCGGCATGATGGACATGCCCTAACAAGCAAATCATCTTCATGAGAGGAAAGGGGCATGCCACCAATAATCCCCGCAAGAGCAAGCACCATTTCGGAAGTGGTGGAAACAAGTGATGTCACAAACAACTATTTCTCTACAGGTGATATCTGATATAAGCTTGATGGCATTATGGCAGTCACCACATATCCTCAAGTTCTTAAAAACTTGAATCAATGATCCAGGTTTTGTGCTTGTAAGACAAAAGGCGAGCGCCAACCTTTCATTATGGCAAAGTAGGCTATCTTTTTCTCAGCATCTGCAACAATGTGTAGTACACAATCCATATTTGGCACATAACCAGATAAAGTAAGCTTTTTGTGTAACTCCTCCAACTTTCTGTAGATCTCTGTGGTGTTTGGATGAGAACGATCCTGAGGAAGGAACACATGCACTCGGCTATCCACTTAATCCAACCACAAACGGGTTCTTTTTTTACTCCATGGCTAGTCATCATTTTCCTAATCCTTCCCACATCCTTCCACCTCTCCTTTGTGGCATAAATATAAGATAGAAGAACATAAGTTGTGTCATCAGTAGTGTCTAACTCAAATAGTTTATTAGCTGCTCCTTCGGCAAGTTCAACATTGCCATGCATTCTGCATGCCCCTAGAACAGTTTGCCAGACCAAGGAATTGGGGGCGACAGGCATTTCATTGACAAACTTCATAACCTTAAAATATTTCTTTCCTTCTTTCACTATGCCCATGCCATCTGCAAGCAGAGAGAACTCCAAGAAATGTAACTTGATTAGAGACAAGCCTTCATCCATCAAACAATGGAAAGCATCCAGGACCTTCACAACGACACCATATTGTGAGTAGACACATATTATTGTGTTCCACAGAACACTGTCCTTTTGATAAAGATCAGTAAAAACAGCTTACGAATCTTTTAAGCACCCACATTTTCCATACATATCGATGATTACTCTAAAAACAAAGCAATCATCCAATTGACCAGATTTTAAAACCCATGCATGGAATTGTTGTCCTGCTCGAAGGCTGGCTAAATAGAGCAAGCTCTCAAACAACTTGACAAAGTACACTCATTGGCACTTATTCCATCATTTTGCATTTGATGAAAGCATTTTATTGCTTTCTCCCCTAGTTGGGCATTAATAAGTCCACAATTAACAACAGTCCCCGAGTAAACATCTTTCTGCTTCAGTCCATCAAAAACCAGCAAAGCACCATCCAAGCACCCACATTTCATGTACAAATCAATCTGGGCCGTTGTCACAAAAGTATCATCTTGGAGGTCACTCTTGCCATAAGAGCATGAACTTGTTTCCCAAATCCTATTTTTAAGTGATCAGCACAAGATCTTAATATGCTAATGAATGTGTACTTATTCGGTTTAAAGTTGTACAAAAGCATATGTCGGAAGATCCTTAAGCCATCATCATTACTGGTGCCATAATGAAGTTCGGAAAGGAGAGTAGAAAGAATATACGCATTTGGCCAGAATCCTTTTCATCAACTCAGAAAATGGTATATACATCTCATCAAACAGCCACACCGCTCAAAGCATGAAATCATTATACTCCAAGCCACCACATCTGGATTGTCGTTGCCTTTGAAAACCTTGTATGCTTCGTCAATCGACTCACACGTTGAGTACATCCCAACAAGACTACTGCTTAACAACTCATCAGATTCTGAACCAGTTTTGATGGAAAGAGAAAGAATCACTTGACCTTGTTTCAAATCTCATAAATCTGTTCAAGCTTTTACCACAGCAGCTAACGTAAACTTGCTCAACCTAGTTTCTGTTTCTGTCATGGAGCAAAACAACTTCAGAGCCTCACTACCATTCCCAATCTGCACATACCCATTCAGCAACGCACTCCATGACACTGAATTGGGATTGAAATGCAATCAAACATTTTCCTCGCTAGCTCCAATTCCTCGCACTTGGCATAAACGTCAACCAAAGCAGAACCAAAAAATCCCACAAGAACCCAAGCTTTACAGCCTGACAGTGTAACTGCTCCCCAAACACGAAATCCATGCATAAGGAGCAAGCTTTCAAGCCATTCGCGAGAACAAACCCATTAGGCCGCACACCTCCCTCACACATTTCACAATACAAGGGAATCCCAACCTCGTGCTTCCCTTCGGCAATGTAACCAGTAATCAACGCATTCCAAGACACAACATCTGGCTCAGGCATTCTATCAAGCACCTGGTGTGCTCGGAAACTGCTGCCACACTTAGCACAGAGATTGATAAGAGAGTTCCACAAGTGGGAATCGAGCTCCACCTCGGTTCTAACCAAGTGACCATGAAGAGCTCGCCCCTCCTTCAACAACCTAGTTGAAGGAAACTCCTGGGGCTCACCGGAGTAGTACTTGAGCAGCTCCTTGTGCCGCCAACCGTTTCCCGACCATTGGCAAAGGCATAACAAGATAAAGGACGCCGACACCTCCAACCCGACGTCTCGCGTTGCTTGACGCCGGATAAGGCAGTGGTGAAGCGGAAGAAGAAGGTTGAATAGTGCGAAGGAGGAGCATGGAACGTCGCACAGAACATATCACAGCTCCGTGAACCAAGCTTCCACCTTTCATCGGATTAAAAAGGAAACAAATTTCCACCTTTTCACATCAAAATCGCAGTTTCCCAATCCCGCTCATCTCCTCCTTCAAGGAAATTAAAAAGTCGAAGAAGAAATGGCGTTGAACATAATAAGCTACAATTCAACCCACAACCTGTTGTTCAATCCAATACACGCGAAGAGATCAAATTGAGAGAAATTGCAAGGTGCTACGTCAAAGGGCACAACTGGTAAGGTTATTAACACACAAAATAGCGAAAGATAGTATTGGGTGTACGATAAAATAAATTAATAATGAATAAGAGGACGATATATAAATTTAATATATAATTTTTAAAATAAAAAAGATAAATTATTTATTATAATTAAATAACGAGCATACACATCGGACAAAGCGATATATCAAATTATTCCACTTAAAAAGAATCTTTAATTGAGATAAATATCCAATTAGGAACACTCTTGAACTCTAATTGAAAAAGACAATCTAATCGGAAGATTCATATCTTGTGAGGAAAGGTTCTCCCTCATCTACAGAGAGAAAGCCTTACTACAAAACCTCACAGTGAAACCCAAATAACACACTCTTCAATTTTACTCTCTCCTATTTTATTTCACTCACAATACAATTAATATATATATATATATGTATATATGAAAAGAACTAGTAGATACAAAAGCCAATATTAAATACTCTCGTCTTTAATAATTCTTCTAAATTCCTCGTATTTCTTAGAATAATTTCATATTTTTATGTCTTTATGATTTCCTATAGTTGTATATCTAGTACATTTATCGTATGATGAGGAACTCTCAATACATTCTTTATGGAGCCAAGCTTCATCTACCTTAGTTTAGATAAAACTGCAGTGGCGCAAAACAACCGTTAAAGTTGGGAATTGAGAGCAAGTCGGTTGCAAAGAACAGAAAAGTACATAAAAGTTACCGATTTGATGAAAAAGTGAGCTTTGTGGAGAGTGGTGGGTGGTCGGAAGGATGCAAAACAAGCAAAAAATCAGCGGCTATGGAGGTTGTCCTCTTCTTCCTGAGCCCCGACCACAGAGGCCATGGGAAGAGGTTTAACATAGCCCGCAGGGTTTAACGTTTGAAACGGGATTGGGCCCAATTTTAAGGCCATAGCTTAATTTAACCCCGGTGAAACCTCACTTGCTCAAGATGGATGACACAAGGTAGGCATTTCCCGTACAATTTTGATTCTCTTTACGTAAGAATATTTAAATTTTTAATTATAATAATTAAATTAATCTCTTTTAATTATAAAAATTTAAATTAATTATACTAAGTACTACAACAAATTTTCTATAACACTTGCAACTTATAATATAAATAATGCATTTTGATTTTATAAATAAAGTTTTATTTAATAATAAAACATAATATAATAACTTAATATTTTAAATATAAATTTCAACGGAGAATAAACTCACTTGAAAAAACAAACAAATAGTACAAACTACAAACCCTAATTAATCACCATCAAATTACATCACACAACTTGCACCGTACAAATCCAAATCCACATCCAACCCCATATGTACTAAGCTCTGATAAACAAAATGTGAATGGACGGCCATTATTTATGCTCTTCCTGCCCATCCCTGCATGCGCTTGGGAGGCTTGGCCGCCACCCGCCGCCACCGCGGCCACCTTTCCCGGCTGCCCTCGGCGACGACTCCCCGCCGGCGGCCGCCACCCGCATCCGCTCGATCAGCGCCTCCGTGTTGCCCTGCTCCGCCAGTATCCCCGCCAGCTCCTCCCTGCTGATCACCATCCTCACCTTCCAAACCCCTTCCCCGGCGACGGCAGCACCTCCACCTCCGGTCCGGCCGTCGTCCTACTCGCCGGCGCCTTCTTCCCCCGCCGCGATCTCGCTTGGGTCGACCTCCTTGCCCCGTTTGGGGAGGAGGACGAGGTAGTAGAGCTGGCCGTTGCAGAGCTGGTCGTGCTTCGGCAGTGGCGGGGAACCGCTCCCCTGCTTGAACAATCCGTACCCAGGAAAGTCGTCCAGAAATGTGCCCACCTCCACCGGACCTTCTAGCTCCATGATGCCGCCGGCGTCCGTCATTTACGCACGGTCTCCGGCGCAGCTTCGCCGGCGACGCAGTTGCCCATATATATCCTTGCTTCTTGGTGGAGCTCTGAGCAAGGGGTGAGCTAGCTCTGGGCAGTGGGCAGGGTGGCGGCAGTGGGTGCAGTGGTCAGCAAATAGGATACTAGAGCAAACGCGACAGCTAAGTGTCCATTTCAGCCCTGAGAAAAATGGATAATATAGCCCTGGACATCACAGTATTGGCTTATGATAATCTTGACCCTGTTCAATTTTCACCCCACGAATTTATGAATTTTCTGATTATTTTCACAATTTTTTACGAATACTATAATGCACTAGCTACTAGCCTAGCGTGAATTTACAGTAGCACACATGTAACAATGACGAAATCAATAAAAAAGTAACCCAGCCATGTAGTAATAGTCTAAATCTTGAGATTTTCATTACCTTCCAAG
>JAURVB010007467.1:0-28717 GCA_033002965.1 Piper betle
TCTAGAACAAAAATAAGAGACTACTCCATAATAAAAATAGAAAAAATATAAAGAAGATATTAATTTTATTATAAAAAGAAAAGAATTTAAAAACTAAAACTATTTTTCACTACACTCTGAAGCCAAGAGATGAGATATGATCAATAACAAATGATCACCCCTTTATATAGAAGTGGAGATAAAAGAATTCGAAGAGGGTGTTCACAAATCGTCGTAATATAATTAATTATAATGTCCCTTTACATTTCCAACTGTTCGACTTCATTGAACACCATGAATTGTAGCCATTGGGTTGGGCCAAGTGTCATGACCAATCAAATCCAAAGCTTAATTTATTCATCTTTTCTGCATTGAAATACCAAAATTAAGTATAAATAATAAAATATTAATTAACTAAAAATAAATTAAAATATTACTTAATTAATAATGTTTATACCTGAGAAGTACAAAATCATATTAAAAACCTGGGTAACTATTGTATATTTTAAACACTTAACACACCCCCACACTTAAACTTTTGCACGTCCCGAGCAAAATATCATAACAAAGAAAATTTTACTACACAAAAATACTTAGTCCCCATTATGTTCTCATATGATTCTCAATCAAACAACACCAAAAAAATCATAATGATATGCTCTAGAACTATCAACCCACCCAAAATGCCCGTAACGCGTCCTAACGCGATAAACGACATAAAACTAATTCTACAATCCATTATATATCATAATAAAAAAAATGAACTGCATATTCTCATATATTCTGATAACTCATTCTTTTCTGTTGTGTTCATGATGATATCATCATATACTTTGGTACAATGACCCTCATGGCTCATACACGAGACCGGCGTCGGCTCAGTATACGTGTTCTGAAACTTACTCAACTCGAAAATAACAGTCGAACTGACTGGTTCTGAATATAAAACCCTGACTCGAATCGTGGGTTTTACAAACATAGTGGTCGGAAGCCACGCAGGCCGACCGAAGAAACGTGATAACAGCAAGAGTGATAGGCGAATTCTGTTATCGCAGCGGCTACAGGCGAATTCCGGTGACAGCGAGTGCGGGTGGCGGCAGAACTCGGTCAGGACTTTTGGCTGCCAACGACAGAGTCTGGAGGCAGCTTGGTCAGAGGTTGCCTAACCTGGCACGACAGAGACTTCAAAGATGGCAGCTTTACACTATCTTCTACCCCAATAGTGGATTTCTCTGACCGGATTCAGGCGATGGGTTTGGAAGGTTGAATGGGGTATATAGAGGTATGAAGCTTGGAGAAGGGTTAGGGCAAGGTTATCCAGAGCGTTGGATATATTCCGGGAGACATGCTGACGATGAGGAGATTACTGGCCTAGCTTCTTCCTAAGTCCTTTCTATATCCCACTATCCTCTCATGTTGTCATTCTTTTATTTTTTCTTTTATTAGTAGGTGGACCCACGTCAAATAAAAAGTTTGTGCAACCAATAACCCCGTCAGCTACGTCACGCTCGTAGTAAAGTGTAGTTAGCAATATATATATATATATATATATATATGGAAAGTACCCAAAGTTTAATCTGGGCCATCCTTATGAGTGGATGGCCTAGATCTAGTGTTAAAAAAATTCAAAAAGCCACCCGCCACACCTCTGCCGTGTGTTGCCCAGTGCATCGTTGCCCTACCGCATTGCCGCCCCACCGTGTCGCCGCTCTGATGCGGTCACTGCCCCCTTGCAGCCGATGCCCCATCGCAGGGTGGCGGGACACACTCTACCCCCTCCCTCCTCTCCCCCGCCCTCCGCCCCTCTCCCCCTAGGCTGGGTCGTCTCTCCCCCCCCACGGGGACGGGGAGGGGGGTTTGGGACGACGGGGTCAAGGGGCAGAGGGCGGCGGCATCTGTGGCACAAACATTTTTTTTTTTTTGTCGCGACCTGATCTGCCTGCCGCCGGATCAATCCAGCCATGGCGGACCATATCTGGCCGCACTGCGGCCTGATTTGCCCGGTGGGCGGCCAGATCTGCCTGCGACGGCAGCCATATCTGCCCACGGTAGCCACTCACTGGCCCGATTTGGCCACGGCAGACCGTGTCTGGCTGTCCCTCGGCCTGATTTGCCCGGTGGGCGGCAAGACAAGGCTGCCCGCAGCCGATGGCAGCCAGATCAGCCCACGGTGGCCTACCGCGGCCTACTCGACCACCGAGCGGCAATATTTTCTTTTTTTTTAAATAGATCTGGGTCGTCCTTGTAATCGGACGGCCCAGATCAAAGTTAGTGTTTTTATTTAAATAAACAATAGATCTGGGCCATCCTTGTAATCAGGATAGCCCAGATTAATATGTGGCACTGAGATAATTCTCTACCACTGGCTCAGAGAATCGGCTCTCATATATATATATATATATAGGGGGCAATTGGTATGCGCTGCCGCCTTTTGGGAGCATTGGAAATGTAGGCCACTGGATTTGATCCAACGGACCACAACAATCCCCCAAACCCCACCCCCACTCCCCCGGCCTTCTTGCCCCTGCCCGCCGACCCACGCGCCCCTGACCTACCCTGCCCGGCCTTCCTGACCTCGCCTACCACACCCGCCGGCACGGCCCCCCACTGCCGCACACTGACTCTCTCTGCCCCCCACCTGCCAACCACACCCGCAGCCAGAAAAACTTTCTTGCCCAAAGTTTAATCTGGGCCGTCCTTATGAGTGGATGGCCTACATCTATTGTTAAAAAAATTCCAAAAGCGACCCCGCCACCCCTCTGCCGTGTGTTGCCTAGTGTGTCGCTGCCCTGCCGCATTGCCGCCCCACCGTGTCGCCTCTCTGACACGGTCACCGCCCCTGCAGTCAGCGCCCCATCGCAGCGGGTGGAACACAGTTTCTACCCCCTCCCTCCTCCTCACTCCACTGCACCTCTGACCCTCTCCCCCAAGACCCTCGTCGTCGCCCCCCTATGCCCTGGCCACAGGGGGTGGCACGACGGGGTCCAGGGTGACAGGGGCGGCGGCGTCAGTGGCACAAATTTATTTTTTTGGCGTGGCCTGATCTGCCTGCCGCCGGATCAATCCAGCCACGGCGGACCATATCTGCCCGCACTGCAGCCTGATTTGGCCAGTGGGCAGCCAGACAAGGCCGCTCGCGGCCAGATCTGCCTGCGACGGCAGCCAGATCTGCCCATGGTAGCCGCTCACTGGCCCGATCTGGCCACGGCGGACTGTGTCTGGTCGTCCCTCGGCCTGATTTGGCTGGTGGGTGGCAAGACAAGGCTGCCCGCAACCGATGGCAGCCAGATCTGCCCACAGTGGCCTCCTACGGCCTACTCGACCACCGAGCGGCCATATTTTCTTTTTTCTTTTAAAATAGATCTGGGTCGTCCATATAATCAGACTGCACAGATCAAATTTAGTTTTTTTTTTAAATAAACAATAGATCTGGGCCATCCTTGTAATCGGGCAGCCAAGATTTATATGTGGCACGGAGATAATTCTCTACCTCTGGCATAGTGAATCGCCTCTCATATATATATATATATATATATATATATATAGGGCAATTGGTTTGCGCTGCCCCCTTTTGGGAGCATTGGAAATGTAGGCCATTGGATTTGATCCAACGGACCACAACAATCCCCCAAACCCCATCCCCGCTCCCCTGGCCTTCTTGCCCCTGCCCGCCAACCCACGCGGCGCCCCCTAACCTGCCCTGCCCGGCCTTCCTGACCTCGCCTACCACACCCGCCGGCACGGCCCCCCCACTACCGCACACTGAGCCTCTCTGCCCCCCACCTACCAACCACACCCGCAGCCAGAAAAACTTTCTTGCCCAAAGTTTAATCTGGGCCGTCCTTATGAGTGGATGGCCTACATCTATTGTAAAAAAAATTCCAAAAGCCACCCCGCCACCCCTTTGCCGTGTGTTGCCTAGTGCGTCGCTGCCCTGCCGCATTGCCGCCCCACCGTGTCGCCACTCTGACGCGGTCACCACCCCCTGCAATCGGCGCCCCATCGCAGGGGGCGGGACACACTTTCTACCCTCCCTCCTCATCTCTCCCCCGCACCTCTTGACCTTCTCCCCGGGGGTGGGTGGGTGGGTGGGGGTGTGGGGTGGCTCGACGGGGTGAGAGGGGCGGCGGCGTCCGTGGCACAAATTTGTTTTTTTTTGTCGCGGCCTGATCTACCTGCCGCCGGATCAATCCAGCCACGGCGGACCATATCTGGCCGCACTGCAGCCTGATTTGGCCGGTGGGCGGCCAGAACAAGGTCGCCCGCGGCCAGATCTGCCTGCGACGGCAGGCAGATCTGCCCACGGTAGCCGCTCACTGGGCCGATCTGGCCGCGCCGGACTGTGTCTGGTCGTCCCTTGGCCTGATTTGGCTGGTGGGCGGCAAAAACAAGGCTGCCCGCGGCCGATGGCAGCCAGATCTGCCCGCGGTGGCCTCCCGCGGCCTACTCGACCACTAAGCGGCCATATTTTCTTTTTTTAAATAGATCTGGGTCGTCCATGTAATCAGACGGCCCAGATCAAATTTAGTTTTTTTTTTAAATAAACAATAGATCTGGGCCATCCTTGTAATCGGACAGCCAAGATTAATATGTGGCACAGAGATAATTCTCTACCTCTGGCATAGAGAATTGCCTCTCATATATATATATAGGGGGCAACTGGTTTGCGCTGCCCCCTTTTGGGAGCATTGGAAATGTAGGCCATTGGATTTGATCCAACGAACCCCAACAATCCCCCAAACCCCACCCCCGCTTCCCCAGCCTTCTTTCCCGTGCCAGCCGACCCACGCGCCCCCTGACCTACCCTGTCGGCCTTCCTGACCTCGCCTACCACACCCGCTGCCACAGCCCCCCCCCACTGCCGTACACTCACCCTCTCTGCCCCCTACCCGCCTACCACACCCGCAGCCAGAAAAACTTTCTTGCCCAGAGTTTAATCTAGGCATCCCTCTGCCGTGTGTTGCCCAATGCGTCGCTGCCCTGCCACATAGTTGCCGCTCTGACGTGGTCACCGCCCCTTGCAGCCGGTGCCCCATTGCAGAGGGGTGGGACACGCTTTCTACCCACTCCCTCCTCCTCGCTCCCCCACCCCTCCGCCCCTCTCCCCCTCATATTGATTATTATTGATTTGTGTTGATTGATGCGTGAGTAATGTGAGTGTCATATAGGATATGTATGCATCATGATCTGGCATTAGTATTTAGTTTTGATGTGTAGGAATGGAGTAAGAGCTTGCTGCCTAGGTGCGTGGACGCGCTTGAATCTTTTACTAGGCCTGTTAGGACACACTTCTCAGGTTTTATCGCTCCATTCTATTGGTGATTTGATTTATAGATTGTCGGACGTGTCAGGTGGAAGATTTATCAGACCCTACCTTACACGTGCCATCTAGTCAATTATTTTATTTGGAATTAATAACCCTTGAGGTGAGATCCCTTGAGTTTGTTTTCAAAATAAAATCCACTTCAAGTTGCATTCAGGCCTATTATAACAAATCCTAACCCAACACTATGAATAGCTTTTATCGAGTTTGCAAGTGAGACAAGAGGAGGTGAACGACCCACATGTACCACAAGTGGGTGGCGTGTCAGTCAAAGAGGGCTATGGATTAGTGAGCGGACTGTTCCATTCCCGAGGGATCCTGATAACTTCATGTTTGAGTGCCTCACACCCAGAGGACATGGAGGTTTATGGGTACTGTTTAGTATAGCGTGTGTCCGGAGTCATGGTTCAAAGGGTACTGAAGGCCCAACACCTGAGAGTACTCGGCCTATGTGCTCAAAGCCAGGAGTAATATGGAGGCTTGAAGAGGGCTTAGGATCAAGGTTTCTCGAAAGTGGAATTAGAAAAGAAATGCCGAAAGTGGCACAGAGCTAGATCGGGATGTTGTTGAGTTAGCTGCTCAATGGCTCCTCTGTAGTTGCCCTTATGAGAGTTTTTGAGGAAGATATATGATTGTCTGCTTTCTATGAGAGTTTTCTTTCATGTTTCAGTTTGATATTAGTTATTTCTAGACCAGTGACAACCGTTGCTGACGTTTTCTTACTATATATGTAGGTGAGGAAGACGAATGGAGTATGCCGACCTTGACAAAGGACTAGTGCTTGCATTGTACACACATACCTAGTGTTGTGTCGTCTTTTGCGTAAGTTGTGATATGGGTTGAATGATGTTTGTTGATATACATGTTGTGTACATATGCATGAGTTGTGAAACTTGTATGCCTTGGCTTTAGAAATGTATGGACTCTTTTAAAAATGTTTGTGGAAAAGTTCTTATGTCCAGGAATGATCTGTTAGGCTAAGATGAAAATGAACAAAATATGATAAGCATGAATTGCAGGTGGGCGAGACGCTGATTACAGTATGCGTGGATTATTTGAATCCTATTGTGATGAAAATTATTGTTTTGTATATATATTATACTGTGCCATGTTTTAACAGGTCATCCCCCTATTGCACTTTTAGGGGAGATTCTATCTGTTTCATTCCAGGATTTTTACGTGAATTTATTGGTATTTTAAATAATTATTTTGGTGTGGTTATTATCATGACATACATGTAGCATCCTGTTAGGGTTTTGTGTCTCATTCATACATTGTTTGTGCATTAGTGGCGTACTCCATCTTTAGACGTCGAAAGGGTTGTATCGTAGCCGTTCAGTTTTGGGCCAACCAAATTAATCGGTTATGAGTAGTTCGATCCATTGTAATAATTCCGATCCCGGTTAAGAGTAAACCAGATTGGGTATTACAACTATAATACATGTAACACCCCAATTCGTTTCACTACTTGAACCGAATCAAGGCATTGCACAAACAACATCTCACATTGAAGGTAGGCATCTATCTTGAACCTAAAATGGGTCCACAAGGATCAAAAACTTGTTTGAGGTGGTTAAGAAGAAGGGGAAAGAAAAGAGAAAAGAAAACACAGACACACAAGCAAAGGTAAACGAATAACACAACCACAACAAATGATATGCTTGAATGATATCTGTGGCTGAGGCTAAACAAAAGAAAGGGAAGTCTTACATGAGCAACGATATCCTATTCATGAAGGAAACTCAAATTTCTATGGAAAATTCGACTATGTTTTCATTATAAATAAGATGTCAGGACTCTAAGGCTTGGAGAAACCCACAAAAACTTCGTTAGACCTGCATACCCTAGAGTTTTTCTCCAATAATCAAGTTCATTTCATAAAGCATACTCATTTTCCAAACAACTCCATCTTATATCAAGTCAAGATAAGTACTTAAAACACCATAAATAGTTCACATGACCCTTCAAACCCAAATACATCTCAAACACCATATGAAAGGACCAAAGATTACAAAAGCTCACCCAAAAATCGAGGAGCACACAAGCCACTACTATGTGAACCAACGCCGACCCAAGCATGTATGTGGCCCAACACTAAGGAACCTCACCTACACATGGTGTGAACAGACAACATGCTCAAAACCAAACTGAGCATTGTCCAACCATCATACTGCTTCCTCTGGATCAGCTAGGTTGAAAAATAGTCAGCCACTGTTCTTGAAGTAATGATCGACTTCCCATTTTTCTGCCTTCGGACCACCTATCTCCATAGTGCCAGAGCTCTCTTCCGTCGCAAATTGCGTAGGCAACATGCCTAACCTTGGACCTCCTAAAATGGCTGAAAACTGCTGGCTTGGAGACTCCGCCACCCCCATCGTTGATGGAAATACTGAGGAGGCGGTGGGGGTCGGGGGGATGGAGAGCTCTGGTAGTGTCACAACTGGCTGCATATCTGGCTCTGGTAGTGTCACAATTGGTCTCTTCGCTGCTCTAGCCAAGGCCACCGAGAACTCTTTGATCATCTCCTTCATGGTTGTCATATCCTCCCTTTGCTGAACCTGATCCTATCTAAGAGACCGAATCTCATCTGACCTGCTCTCCTTATGAGTGTGATGAGCTAGCGGAGAACGTGATTGACTCGGAGATCTAGAAACTGATTTCCTAAAGGATGAACTCCTGCCAGAACGAGACTGACTCCTTCCATGACTGCCCATCACGTAAATTGACATCCACACAGCTTCACCAAACACATCCCATGAATAAGCTCACACTCCAAAGATCCAAACATATCTAAAAATCACAAACAACAAACAAATGGAAGCGTACCTACCAGCATAGATGAAGGAAAGGTTCTGACAAAACAACCACTTGCAACCCAATGACCTTGAAACAGCTCTTAAATGAAACTTAGAGATTGCATGAAGAGTGAATTTCATAACTAAAAAACTAAAAATAAAAATGAAGTAATATGACATTCACATCCACAATTACATCACAACTTACTCTTTTATAATTTTAGTTAAGTGTTGGTTAACTAACTAGACAAGTTCTAATATATTTTATAAGTTGACATAACCACCCCATGTTTAAGTAGGACTAGACTTGGTGATTAGACATTAGTTTCTAAGTTGATTTTAATATGTCAATCTAATTATTTTAAAATTCGGAATTAAAATTAGCTAAATTCTAAAATGATGTAAAGCTTCATTTTAACCTTCATTTTCAATATTAAAAGCTCCCTATACTCTTAAGTAACATATTTTAGGTGATTTAGACTACAACAGACTAACTCCTAAACACTCAAAACAAACTTCTTCTTCATAAATTCAAATTTTCGATGAACTTTTACCAAACACCCAAAATGACAAAATAAAATCAAAACAGCCACCAAAAGTACTACTTAACCACTAATCTAACTTTGAAACATATCTCAAACACGTACAAAAAATTTCTTAATAGCCTAATCAATTAGGTGAAATTTGGATTTAATTCAAAATTAAATCTAAAAGATGTGAATTTCCTACACACTTACAAACTACAATTCCTTCCAACCTAAGTCTTATCACAACATCAAGAAGCACAATTAACATAATTAAACCACAAGCCACAATAATTAAGTAAGAAACACATCAATTCATGCATAAAAATCAAAACTTTAGAGTAGAACAAGATATGCAAAAAGAGGTTTTTTAATCGAATGCTTAAAAGCGAAGTTAAACTATAAAGTGAGCTTGGAATCACTAAAAGTAAACCACAACAAATCAATTGCAGGTAAAATTCCCACCACATGGTGATGAATTGCACATGCATGCCAAGGAGAAAACAAAAGAGAGGGAAGAAACCTCTAGTCCAAAGGAGATCAAGGTAAGCTTGAATCCAAGTTGAAGAGGTCAATTCATTGAGGTGTAGGGGTCAGTGGAGAAGAAATGGGGGAGAATGGAGAAGAAGGGGGCTAAGCCCCTTCTTTTTCAACTAGCCTGATTCCAGCGTGGGGCCACTTTTTTCTTTTTGAAACATAGGCGGATTTGTGGGGTTTCATAAAGGGCTTTTGGGACAAAAATTCTCTAGACAAAATTTAAAAGGGCTAACAATAACAAATTAAATGACTCGGCATAGAAGGGATCCGATAAACATTGTTGATGCTGATCTACATCTAAAACTCGGTTACAAATGGAGCTAATCAGAGGTGAAAAAGAAGAGTCCTACAGACCTGGATGAGTTAAACCCTTTATCACTCCACATAATATGGCAAAAGAGATGAAACCCAAATCAGACTCGAATTACATCGCACGCATGTTGAGGCAATGCCTCAAGACATGCACAACACATAAGACACTTAACTTAGCTACTTGTTTAATTGAGTGTTAAACCTTATTAGGTAACTTAATTTGAGTTTAAGGTTTACTTAGGGTTTAATTGAACAAACTTAATCAGATATTTTTTGGACGGGCCAAACAATGTCCAAATGAGCTAAAGTTTGGACCAGTGCGCCTTAACACTTTAAGGGTTTGGTGGGGAATTTTCCTGGACCATGGGCAAATATGGTAAACAAGACTCACTAAAGTCTGGCTAAGGGGTGAGAACTATGTTCCTGAGCCGCACACCAATCTTCCTAAATTTTGTTAATGGGCTTCGAGATTCTAAATGGGGGTGGGTAAATAGTTAATTAACACCGTGGGTTGAAATTCCTAAAATTTGAAGTTTAAATTCTAAGTATTTGGGTCTGAGTGCACTTAAAAATAGAAGGCATTGGCTAGGTCATTTCTGGAGTTGGAAGGACTTAGTAGTAGGTTTTTAAAAATCACAATGCAAGTTATACTAAGACAAAGGTTCCCAAATTTTATTCTGATGATATTGGAATACAAATTAAGGCTTGGGAGAAATTTCATGTAATTTCTTCTCCATTTGATTAAGGTTTCGGATTTTACAACGTGAATTAGAGAACTTGGGTTTCACCCTGCGTTCCTGCACACTCTGGATTACCGGATTAATGAACCACCTAAATAATTTTTTAATTAACACCAAAACTTATAGGCTTCCAGTAGACAATTAGTTAGTCAAACTATAATTTTTATAGATTTTTATTAGTGACTTTTATTTAGCATTACATAGCACATCAAGTGCACACACCATACATACAACACACTTAGGGGTTTTGTTTAAGCCCTTAATGAGGTTATTCTAGAACAATGATTTAGCACGAACTATCTAACATCTTAACCTACAAAAATGAAAAATATTGCATCCAAATATGACCTAAATCATTGTGGAAAAATTGATGAAAGTGACGAGTAGGCTACTGGAAATAGTAAAATAACCACCTTTTGCCAATATTTGCTCCCTTACATGCTCATACAGGCAAATACAAACAAAACATGCATCTTACAACTTGTATATCTACTTATTATTAAGATAAAGAGACCAATATCATGCAAAGGTACCATTTGCAAAGTAAGATATGTATTTTCTATTGAAATAGTACAGCTAGATGACCAGACAACATTAAAAAATACATAACTATTTTTATACACTAGAAAATAACATGATTCTAAAGCCTATGCACTCCTAACAAGGAGATATATATGCCAAAAATGTCACAAAAATACCTAGGCATGTATATTTAAATAAGCACAACACAACATAGCACTAGTGAGGCAAATGCTAGGTCTCTAACTGAAGCTCCTACACCTAGACCTTCATCCCTAGGGTCTTGGCCAAGCATAGAGAGGCTAGAGGAGTTGGAGGTGGCCCAAAGAAGAGGAGGAGAAGCCAAACACAAAGGGGAGGGTCGGAGGGAAGGAGAGCAAAGGGTGGAAAATGTGAGAAAAGGAGAGCTTTTAAAGAAAAGGGAAATAGCTCTACCATAAGGGCTCACTCCCCGAGCCTTTGTGTTGACGTCTATAAGTTGGACCACGAAAAGCTAAAAACCCGGACCACATGGGTTAGAGCTGCGTGAGAAACCACACAAAAGAGCTTAGTCAATTGTCGGGCACAAGGGCTCCTTTGGAGTGGTGCCA
Source organism: Piper betle (assembly GCA_033002965.1). NCBI lineage: Eukaryota > Viridiplantae > Streptophyta > Magnoliopsida > Piperales > Piperaceae > Piper > Piper betle. Next base: position 11,320 of record JAURVB010007467.1, read on the forward strand.
AAAGGAAGGGAAATTTGAATGTGTCTGCGCCCTTACCTGAAACCCTAATATTAAAATTTACTAGCACAAGGGAATTAGGAGGGCCCCCTTACTCAGTGTAAGTTGCACACACTTAGTGTTTCTACCCTAAGGCGACCAGGGCAACCTCAGCACTGTACCGTGGGTCTCGTAGGGGTTAGGATTGTCCAAAAAGGGTCCAAAGATGCAGTAAATACTCTAGGCTCGCGAGGGACACGTTCTAAACTTAATTAGACTTGATTGAAAAGAAAATTAAATAAAGAGTTGGGACAACGTAGTGTCTAGCTGGGAAGCACCAAGCACCTAATTCAAAGTTTGAGTCAAATTAATCATTTTGAATAACCGTTTTTACGTAGATGATAAGTTAAAAAGCAGTAGGAACTATAATGAGTAGCACATTAGGGGCCACTAAGATCGTGGCTCACACATATATACCACATATATGCATGCGGAAAAAGGTTGGGCATACAATTCGATCTGGTCACCACCGAACCAAAACCAAAACCAAAACCGTCAGGCAGGAGGCTTGGGTTATACATTTTAACCCTATAAGGGCCATATGCACATACTCCTTTAAATTAGGATTTTTATTATTGGCATTTATTTTTAGAAAGGCCCTAGAGTATAATACTATCCAAATAACAAATCTTGAAAAATTGATAATAGATATTCAATATTTTAAATATTTTTTGTTAAAATTAAATAGATATTCCACTATTTTTATTTGAAAATAGTAAAGTACCTTGAGCTAAAAATAGTCTAGTGTTTAGCAAAGCACTAAAATATCATTTTTATATCCAAATTAAAAATCCTAAAAATAGATATTCTTTATTTTAATCATTTTTTTGTTAAAAAATAAATAGATATTCACAATTTTTTCAAAATTATAAATAATCAGTTATTAATTTCTATAAATTAATGATATTATAATATACTTATCAACTCTTATTTATAAAACATGAACTAAAAATTACACTTAAAGGAGGAGATTTAATCAATCAAAATATGACAAAATAAGAATAAGTATTACATTAATATGATTAATCTTCATTTAATTAAAATTTATCTTTATAATCACAATCTATAATCTCTTCATTCAAATTTGAATTTATCCATAAAATGGAAAAACATCTCTCTTTTCGGTATATATAGGTATGGCTGCTAATTGAGCGAGCTAGCTCGTGAGCATTTGGTGTTCGGCTCGACTTGACTCGATTCAAAACTAGACATTTAAATGTTCGAGCACGAACTCGAATCCTAAGAGTCAAATTTGAGCAAGGCAGTGTTTGACTCGACTCGACTTGGTTATAACTTGAACTCAACTCAAAATCGAATCGTAGCTCAACTTGATAATATAATATAATAATATACATAATATCACTTGCCTACTCAAAATACATTGAAAATAGTAAAAAATCTTAATATTGACTATTAATATAAATTCAAAAAATATGATTTTACTATAATAAAAGAACAAAAACTAATTTTAATTAACATGAGTCTATTACCTGCAGAAAATCTCTACCACAACAATTTAATTGTTTATCATGGCTTAATTAACTAAAATTATAAGGTTAACAAATTATACATGTTATGGCTTATAGAAGAGTCTGACCAGCAAATTCATGGATAAGATAGCCAAAAGATTTATAGTTCATTACCAAGATAAAAATAATTATATAAAAATATCATGCCTATAATCAGGTACCTACATGATCCGACATCCATCAATAAGCCCATGTGTAAAACTCGTTATTTGAGTCAGAGTTTTACATTAGTGAACCAGCCAGTTCAACTGTCAGTTTGAGTCAAGTCAGTTTCATGATCCGCATGCTTAGCTAAGGCCAGCCGAGAGTTATGAGCGATGAGGGTCAAATGTACTTGAGTATATAAGGATAACATTAGAAAGATGATTAGAAATGAGTTATCAGAGTATATAAAAGTATGGAGTATGCTTTTTATGTATTTATTCATAAAATTATTTTTAGGTGGAATAATGCATTAGGATGCATTATAAGCTAGTTTGGGTGGGTTATTAGTTATAGAACATCTCATTGTAGTGTTATGGCTTGTGTTATATTTTATGGGATTTTTTCCTATTTTTCTAGATTTTTAAGGATTTATTACGAATTAGTTATTATTTTTAACTCGAATCGGATTCAAGTCAACTTTTATTTATGATATTGCCACCGACCCATTTCTTCACCACCACTCCCCCCCCCCAATCCCCTCCCCGGACACTTCTCATTCCCCCAAACCCTCGACGCCGCCTTCCTTCTCCATCACCAATGCCACCTCCGGCTGCCACAGCACTGACAATTGATGCCACCGATCACCGCCAGAACATTGCTTACCATTCCCCCCGTCGCCCAACCTCCACGACTCGACAAAGTTGCCATAACCTCGCCGCACTACCTTCACCGTCCCTGCTTTCGGTGACTGTCTCTGCCTCGATCTAGTCATTGCTTCGAAGTCGCTGACTGTCCCGCGACCTTTCCTGACAAGAGCAGAGCCCAACGCTGCTCATCCTAGCTGGATCTATTCACCCCACCACCAACCACCCCTGTTTGCCCTTTCTCCGGTGAGCCTCCACCTCCGCAAACCTTGTCGATGTCGTAGACGGGTTGGGCACACCGAGTAGGTGGCAATGGTACCCCAAACCACCGCCATCCCGCCTATAGCTGCTGCCGGCAACAGTTGCCGGAAAATTGCCTAAAATCCACCGGAGCCCGTAAAAAATGGATTCATTGGAATTTGCCGGATCTTTTGCCAAACTCATCCTGTCGAACCCGATCGAACTTCGGGTGCCGCCAAGTGACGAATTCGAGCTCTTAGACGCACGATGAAACCCTAACTGTCGTCGATTGTCAACCACACGAGATATAATTACATCTGATTTAATTATTTAAAATTGATAATTATTAACACAACATGCTATGATTGATTGTTTGACGTGATGAATGCTTGATAATGGATGAAGTGATATTTGTATGATTTGAGTTATGCTTCATGAATGTTAATTTCTAATTAAGTAATTAAATCTGTGCACACTAGTTGACTGTAATGTAATTTTGAAAAACATAATAAAATTGATGTGAATAAGATGAGATGGGGACATTTTTATTGTGATGAGGATTGTTGATTGTTTGATGGGTGATGAGTGTATTGTGAGTATCGACTATTTTGTTAAATTTTAATCTTTATAATTGTATGTTTTTCTATAAATTAAGTTATTTTCGAGCTTATAAACGAGTTGTTTTGAGTTTATAAACAAACTGGTTTCAAGCTCCCAAACAAGCTTGTTTCAATTTTCATCACAAGTTATTTGAAAATGGATTTATTTGATTATCTAAGTATTTTATACACTTATATTATATTAAATAATTCAAAATAGAAAATAAAACAATTTCATAATAATTAATATAAAATATAAATGTTAAGAGTTTTCTTTTAAAAAACGATTTTTCTGTTTGATTTGGATGGGGAACTTTGTTTCTGGATCACCAAAAAGAAACGAACTAATTTGAAACTTAACCAAATTGATAATAGATTTTAGTTTGTTTTTTTATATTTTTCCCTGCTCACCACTACACATTTAGGTCATGCTAGTAATCACATTTTGTCACTTTAATATGCTGACACTCGGTCACATTATTAAAGTGGGACTTGCTTCACATCCTTGTTTTTATTTCTTTAATTTGTTTATTGACTTGCTTCACATCCGTCGTCAGTGGGGTGGCACGATAAGAGGGGGGGGGGCCAGCGGCGAGGCCGTCGTCAGTGAGTAAAGCTTTTATTATGAAATTATTTTATTTTTTAAATTTATTTCGTAATAAAAACTTGACTCGAGTTGGGATAGAGTCAAGTTTTTATTGCAAAATAAATTTTGAAAAGAATAAAATAATTTTATTTTGGCACCTTGAGACTTTATGGATCAGAGTCGAGAGGAGACCGTGTTAATTTTTTATTGATTTGACTCTAGTTGATACCAAGTCCATTTTTTATTTACTTGACTCGAGTTGAGTACAAGTCAGTTTTTTGAAATGTATTTCATAATATTGACTATCAATATTACGAAAAAAAAGAAAGTAAAATACCATAAAATAAAATAATCCATTAGAACTCAATTATTTTATTTTATAGTATTTTACTATATTTTTAATATTTTTTGAGATGTATTTTGTTATACTAACTCGAGTCAGGATCGAGTCAAGTTTTTATTACGAAACTACTTGTGCCCATTTCCTTCCTTACTTGAGTCAATATTACGAAATGCATCTGAAAAAATATAAAACAACCTGTGCCCATATTTTTCGTGATGTCTTTCTAATTATTGAATCGAGTTGGGAGCGAGAGCAAGTTAAATTTTTATTACAAAACTACCCCTATCCTTTTCTTCTCCTCTGTTTTCCTTGCCGTGCCAACCGCCTGCCAGCGACCTCGCCACCGGCCGTACGCTACCAGCCAGCGGCCCCGCCTGCCAATGTTGTCGCCGGCGCAGCAAACGGCGGGGGGGGAGTGGGGGAGAAGGGGGCGCTGTGGTAAGGAGGGGTCGTTGCGGCTGCCGGGGGCGTGACTTGGTTGGAAGGGGGCAGCCGGGAGCGGGGGGCGTCGGCAAGCGTGGTCAAAAAGGCCAGGCGGTGGGGGTCTGCGGTGGCAGGGGCGGGTGGGGTGGCGGCCAGGGGCGGGAAGGCCCGGGGGAGGGTGGTGGTGGCAAGGGGCGACGGTTGGGGGCGTGCCCGACCGTGGCGGCAGGCGGTCAGGAGGGAGGGCAATAGGTGGAGGGCCGCGGCCGAGGGGTGCCAGAGGAAAGAAGAGGAGGGGGAGGGGGTGTGGGGAGATTGCTATCGGCTATTGGATCAGATCCAACAGCCGACATTTGGCAGCGTTGGAACGCTGCCAAAAGGGGACCAGCACATAGTAGCGTACACCCTGCTATATGCTGGCCCCCTTTTGGCAGCGTTCCAACGCTGCCAAATGTCGGCTGTTGGATCTGATCCAATAGCCGATAGCAATCTCCCCACACCCCCCCTCCCCCTCCTCTTCTTTCCTCTGGCACCCCTCGGCCGTGGCCCTCCACCTATTGCCCTCCCTCCTGACCGCCTGCCGCCACGGTCGGGCACGCCCCCAACCGTCGCCCCTTGCCACCACCACCCTCCCCCGGGCCTTCCCGCCCCTGGCCGCCACCCCACCCGCCCCTGCCACCGCAGACCCCCACCGCCTGGCCTTTTTGACCACGCTTGCCGACGCCCCCCGCTCCCGGCTGCCCCCTTCCAACCAAGTCACGCCCCCGGCAGCCGCAACGACCCCTCCTTACCACAGCGCCCCCTTCTCCCCCACTCCCCCCCCGCCGTTTGCTGCGCCGGCGACAGCATTGGCAGGCGGGGCCGCTGGCTGGTAGCGTACGGCCGGTGGCGAGGTCGCTGGCAGGCGGTTGGCACGGCAAGGAAAACAGAGGAGAAGAAAAGGATAGGGGTAGTTTTGTAATAAAAATTTAACTTGCTCTCGCTCCCAACTCGATTCAATAATTAGAAAGACATCACGAAAAATATGGGCACAGGTTGTTTTATATTTTTCAGATGCATTTCGTAATATTGACTCAAGTAAGGAAGGAAATGGGCACAAGTAGTTTCGTAATAAAAACTTGACTCGATCCTGACTCGAGTTAGTATAACAAAATACATCTCAAAAAATATTAAAAATATAGTAAAATACTATAAAATAAAATAATTGAGTTCTAATGGATTATTTTATTTTATGGTATTTTACTTTCTTTTTTTCGTAATATTGATAGTCAATATTATGAAATACATTTCAAAAAACTGACTTGTACTCAACTCGAGTCAAGTAAATAAAAAATGGACTTGGTATCAACTAGAGTCAAATCAATAAAAAATTAACACGGTCTCCTCTCGACTCTGATCCATAAAGTCTCAAGGTGCCAAAATAAAATTATTTTATTCTTTTCAAAATTTATTTTGCAATAAAAACTTGACTCTATCCCAACTCGAGTCAAGTTTTTATTACGAAATAAATTTAAAAAAATAAAATAATTTCATAATAAAAGCTTTACTCACTGACGACGGCCTCGCCGCTGCCGCCCCCCCCCTCTTATCGTGCCACCCCACTGACGACGGATGTGAAGCAAGTCAATAAACAAATTAAAGAAATAAAAACAAGGATGTGAAGCAAGTCCCACTTTAATAATGTGACCGAGTGTCAGCATATTAAAGTGACAAAATGTGATTACTAGCATGACCTAAATGTGTAGTGGTGAGCAGGGAAAAATATAAAAAAACAAACTAAAATCTATTATCAATTTGGTTAAGTTTCAAATTAGTTCGTTTCTTTTTGGTGATCCAGAAACAAAGTTCCCCATCCAAATCAAACAGAAAAATCGTTTTTTAAAAGAAAACTCTTAACATTTATATTTTATATTAATTATTATGAAATTGTTTTATTTTCTATTTTGAATTATTTAATATAATATAAGTGTATAAAATACTTAGATAATCAAATAAATCCATTTTCAAATAACTTGTGATGAAAATTGAAACAAGCTTGTTTGGGAGCTTGAAACCAGTTTGTTTATAAACTCAAAACAACTCGTTTATAAGCTCGAAAATAACTTAATTTATAGAAAAACATACAATTATAAAGATTAAAATTTAACAAAATAGTCGATACTCACAATACACTCATCACCCATCAAACAATCAACAATCCTCATCACAATAAAAATGTCCCCATCTCATCTTATTCACATCAATTTTATTATGTTTTTCAAAATTACATTACAGTCAACTAGTGTGCGCAGATTTAATTACTTAATTAGAAATTAACATTCATGAAGCATAACTCAAATCATACAAATATCACTTCATCCATTATCAAGCATTCATCACGTCAAACAATCAATCATAGCATGTTGTGTTAATAATTATCAATTTTAAATAATTAAATCAGATGTAATTATATCTCGTGTGGTTGACAATCGACGACAGTTAGGGTTTCATCGTGCGTCTAAGAGCTCGAATTCGTCACTTGGCGGCACCCGAAGTTCGATCGGGTTCGACAGGATGAGTTTGGCAAAAGATCCGGCAAATTCCAATGAATCCATTTTTTACGGGCTCCGGTGGATTTTAGGCAATTTTCCGGCAACTGTTGCCGGCAGCAGCTATAGGCGGGATGGCGGTGGTTTGGGGTACCATTGCCACCTACTCGGTGTGCCCAACCCGTCTACGACATCGACAAGGTTTGCGGAGGTGGAGGCTCACCGGAGAAAGGGCAAACAGGGGTGGTTGGTGGTGGGGTGAATAGATCCAGCTAGGATGAGCAGCGTTGGGCTCTGCTCTTGTCAGGAAAGGTCGCGGGACAGTCAGCGACTTCGAAGCAATGACTAGATCGAGGCAGAGACAGTCACCGAAAGCAGGGACGGTGAAGGTAGTGCGGCGAGGTTACGGCAACTTTGTCGAGTCGTGGAGGTTGGGCGACGGGGGAATGGTAAGCAATGTTCTGGCGGTGATCGGTGGCATCAATTGTCAGTGCTGTGGCAGCCGGAGGTGGCATTGGTGATGGAGAAGGAAGGCGGCGTCGAGGGTTTGGGGGAATGAGAAGTGTCCGGGGAGGGGATTGGGGGGGGGGGGAGTGGTGGTGAAGAAATGGGTCGGTGGCAATATCATAAATAAAAGTTGACTTGAATCCGATTCGAGTTAAAAATAATAACTAATTCGTAATAAATCCTTAAAAAATCTAGAAAAATAGGAAAAAATCCCATAAAATATAACACAAGCCATAACACTACAATGAGATGTTCTATAACTAATAACCCACCCAAACTAGCTTATAATGCATCCTAATGCATTATTCCACCTAAAAATAATTTTATGAATAAATACATAAAAAAGCATACTCCATACTTTTATATACTCTGATAACTCATTTCTAATCATCTTTCTGATGTTATCCTTATATACTCAAGTACATTTGACCCTCATCGCTCATAACTCTCGGCTGGCCTTAGCTAAGCATGCGGATCATGAAACTGACTTGACTCAAACTGACAGTTGAACTGGCTGGTTCACTAATGTAAAACTCTGACTCAAATAACGAGTTTTACACATGGGCTTATTGATGGATGTCGGATCATGTAGGTACCTGATTATAGGCATGATATTTTTATATAATTATTTTTATCTTGGTAATGAACTATAAATCTTTTGGCTATCTTATCCATGAATTTGCTGGTCAGACTCTTCTATAAGCCATAACATGTATAATTTGTTAACCTTATAATTTTAGTTAATTAAGCCATGATAAACAATTAAATTGTTGTGGTAGAGATTTTCTGCAGGTAATAGACTCATGTTAATTAAAATTAGTTTTTGTTCTTTTATTATAGTAAAATCATATTTTTTGAATTTATATTAATAGTCAATATTAAGATTTTTTTACTATTTTCAATGTATTTTGAGTAGGCAAGTGATATTATGTATATTATTATATTATATTATCAAGTTGAGCTACGATTCGATTTTGAGTTGAGTTCAAGTTATAACCAAGTCGAGTCGAGTCAAACACTGCCTTGCTCAAATTTGACTCTTAGGATTCGAGTTCGTGCTCGAACATTTAAATGTCTAGTTTTGAATCGAGTCAAGTCGAGCCGAACACCAAATGCTCACGAGCTAGCTCGCTCAATTAGCAGCCATACCTATATATACCGAAAAGAGAGATGTTTTTCCATTTTATGGATAAATTCAAATTTGAATGAAGAGATTATAGATTGTGATTATAAAGATAAATTTTAATTAAATGAAGATTAATCATATTAATGTAATACTTATTTTTATTTTGTCATATTTTGATTGATTAAATCTCCTCCTTTAAGTGTAATTTTTAGTTCATGTTTTATAAATAAGAGTTGATAAGTATATTATAATATCATTAATTTATAGAAATTAATAACTGATTATTTATAATTTTGAAAAAATTGTGAATATCTATTTATTTTTTAACAAAAAAATGATTAAAATAAAGAATATCTATTTTTAGGATTTTTAATTTGGATATAAAAATGATATTTTAGTGCTTTGCTAAACACTAGACTATTTTTAGCTCAAGGTACTTTACTATTTTCAAATAAAAATAGTGGAATATCTATTTAATTTTAACAAAAAATATTTAAAATATTGAATATCTATTATCAATTTTTCAAGATTTGTTATTTGGATAGTATTATACTCTAGGGCCTTTCTAAAAATAAATGCCAATAATAAAAATCCTAATTTAAAGAAGTATGTGCATATGGCCCTTATAGGGTTAAAATGTATAACCCAAGCCTCCTGCCTGACGGTTTTGGTTTTGGTTTTGGTTCGGTGGTGACCAGATCGAATTGTATGCCCAACCTTTTTTCCGCATGCATATATGTGGTATATATGTGTGAGCCACGATCTTAGTGGCCCCTAATGTGCTACTCATTATAGTTCCTACTGCTTTTTAACTTATCATCTACGTAAAAACGGTTATTCAAAATGATTAATTTGACTCAAACTTTGAATTAGGTGCTTGGTGCTTCCCAGCTAGACACTACGTTGTCCCAACTCTTTATTTAATTTTCTTTTCAATCAAGTCTAATTAAGTTTAGAACGTGTCCCTCGCGAGCCTAGAGTATTTACTGCATCTTTGGACCCTTTTTGGACAATCCTAACCCCTACGAGACCCACGGTACAGTGCTGAGGTTGCCCTGGTCGCCTTAGGGTAGAAACACTAAGTGTGTGCAACTTACACTGAGTAAGGGGGCCCTCCTAATTCCCTTGTGCTAGTAAATTTTAATATTAGGGTTTCAGGTAAGGGCGCAGACACATTCAAATTTCCCTTCCTTTTGGCACCACTCCAAAGGAGCCCTTGTGCCCGACAATTGACTAAGCTCTTTTGTGTGGTTTCTCACGCAGCTCTAACCCATGTGGTCCGGGTTTTTAGCTTTTCGTGGTCCAACTTATAGACGTCAACACAAAGGCTCGGGGAGTGAGCCCTTATGGTAGAGCTATTTCCCTTTTCTTTAAAAGCTCTCCTTTTCTCACATTTTCCACCCTTTGCTCTCCTTCCCTCCGACCCTCCCCTTTGTGTTTGGCTTCTCCTCCTCTTCTTTGGGCCACCTCCAACTCCTCTAGCCTCTCTATGCTTGGCCAAGACCCTAGGGATGAAGGTCTAGGTGTAGGAGGGCTTCAGTTAGAGACCCTAGCATTTTGCCTCACTAGTGCTATGTTGTGTTGTGCTTATTTAAATATACATGCCTAGGTATTTTTGTGACATTTTTGGCATATATATCTCCTTGTTAGGAGTGCATAGGCTTTAGAATCATGTTATTTTCTAGTGTATAAAAATAGTTATGTATTTTTTAATGTTGTCTGGTCATCTAGCTGTACTATTTCAATAGAAAATACATATCTTACTTTGCAAATGGTACCTTTGCATGATATTGGTCTCTTTATCTTAATAATAAGTAGATATACAAGTTGTAAGATGCATGTTTTGTTTGTATTTGCCTGTATGAGCATGTAAGGGAGCAAATATTGGCAAAAGGTGGTTATTTTACTATTTCCAGTAGCCTACTCGTCACTTTCATCAATTTTTCCACAATGATTTAGGTCATATTTGGATGCAATATTTTTCATTTTTGTAGGTTAAGATGTTAGATAGTTCGTGCTAAATCATTGTTCTAGAATAACCTCATTAAGGGCTTAAACAAAACCCCTAAGTGTGTTGTATGTATGGTGTGTGCACTTGATGTGCTATGTAATGCTAAATAAAAGTCACTAATAAAAATCTATAAAAATTATAGTTTGACTAACTAATTGTCTACTGGAAGCCTATAAGTTTTGGTGTTAATTAAAAAATTATTTAGGTGGTTCATTAATCCGGTAATCCAGAGTGTGCAGGAACGCAGGGTGAAACCCAAGTTCTCTAATTCACGTTGTAAAATCCGAAACCTTAATCAAATGGAGAAGAAATTACATGAAATTTCTCCCAAGCCTTAATTTGTATTCCAATATCATCAGAATAAAATTTGGGAACCTTTGTCTTAGTATAACTTGCATTGTGATTTTTAAAAACCTACTACTAAGTCCTTCCAACTCCAGAAATGACCTAGCCAATGCCTTCTATTTTTAAGTGCACTCAGACCCAAATACTTAGAATTTAAACTTCAAATTTTAGGAATTTCAACCCACGGTGTTAATTAACTATTTACCCACCCCCATTTAGAATCTCGAAGCCCATTAACAAAATTTAGGAAGATTGGTGTGCGGCTCAGGAACATAGTTCTCACCCCTTAGCCAGACTTTAGTGAGTCTTGTTTACCATATTTGCCCATGGTCCAGGAAAATTCCCCACCAAACCCTTAAAGTGTTAAGGCGCACTGGTCCAAACTTTAGCTCATTTGGACATTGTTTGGCCCGTCCAAAAAATATCTGATTAAGTTTGTTCAATTAAACCCTAAGTAAACCTTAAACTCAAATTAAGTTACCTAATAAGGTTTAACACTCAATTAAACAAGTAGCTAAGTTAAGTGTCTTATGTGTTGTGCATGTCTTGAGGCATTGCCTCAACATGCGTGCGATGTAATTCGAGTCTGATTTGGGTTTCATCTCTTTTGCCATATTATGTGGAGTGATAAAGGGTTTAACTCATCCAGGTCTGTAGGACTCTTCTTTTTCACCTCTGATTAGCTCCATTTGTAACCGAGTTTTAGATGTAGATCAGCATCAACAATGTTTATCGGATCCCTTCTATGCCGAGTCATTTAATTTGTTATTGTTAGCCCTTTTAAATTTTGTCTAGAGAATTTTTGTCCCAAAAGCCCTTTATGAAACCCCACAAATCCGCCTATGTTTCAAAAAGAAAAAAGTGGCCCCACGCTGGAATCAGGCTAGTTGAAAAAGAAGGGGCTTAGCCCCCTTCTTCTCCATTCTCCCCCATTTCTTCTCCACTGACCCCTACACCTCAATGAATTGACCTCTTCAACTTGGATTCAAGCTTACCTTGATCTCCTTTGGACTAGAGGTTTCTTCCCTCTCTTTTGTTTTCTCCTTGGCATGCATGTGCAATTCATCACCATGTGGTGGGAATTTTACCTGCAATTGATTTGTTGTGGTTTACTTTTAGTGATTCCAAGCTCACTTTATAGTTTAACTTCGCTTTTAAGCATTCGATTAAAAAACCTCTTTTTGCATATCTTGTTCTACTCTAAAGTTTTGATTTTTATGCATGAATTGATGTGTTTCTTACTTAATTATTGTGGCTTGTGGTTTAATTATGTTAATTGTGCTTCTTGATGTTGTGATAAGACTTAGGTTGGAAGGAATTGTAGTTTGTAAGTGTGTAGGAAATTCACATCTTTTAGATTTAATTTTGAATTAAATCCAAATTTCACCTAATTGATTAGGCTATTAAGAAATTTTTTGTACGTGTTTGAGATATGTTTCAAAGTTAGATTAGTGGTTAAGTAGTACTTTTGGTGGCTGTTTTGATTTTATTTTGTCATTTTGGGTGTTTGGTAAAAGTTCATCGAAAATTTGAATTTATGAAGAAGAAGTTTGTTTTGAGTGTTTAGGAGTTAGTCTGTTGTAGTCTAAATCACCTAAAATATGTTACTTAAGAGTATAGGGAGCTTTTAATATTGAAAATGAAGGTTAAAATGAAGCTTTACATCATTTTAGAATTTAGCTAATTTTAATTCCGAATTTTAAAATAATTAGATTGACATATTAAAATCAACTTAGAAACTAATGTCTAATCACCAAGTCTAGTCCTACTTAAACATGGGGTGGTTATGTCAACTTATAAAATATATTAGAACTTGTCTAGTTAGTTAACCAACACTTAACTAAAATTATAAAAGAGTAAGTTGTGATGTAATTGTGGATGTGAATGTCATATTACTTCATTTTTATTTTTAGTTTTTTTAGTTATGAAATTCACTCTTCATGCAATCTCTAAGTTTCATTTAAGAGCTGTTTCAAGGTCATTGGGTTGCAAGTGGTTGTTTTGTCAGAACCTTTCCTTCATCTATGCTGGTAGGTACGCTTCCATTTGTTTGTTGTTTGTGATTTTTAGATATGTTTGGATCTTTGGAGTGTGAGCTTATTCATGGGATGTGTTTGGTGAAGCTGTGTGGATGTCAATTTACGTGATGGGCAGTCATGGAAGGAGTCAGTCTCGTTCTGGCAGGAGTTCATCCTTTAGGAAATCAGTTTCTAGATCTCCGAGTCAATCACGTTCTCCGCTAGCTCATCACACTCATAAGGAGAGCAGGTCAGATGAGATTCGGTCTCTTAGATAGGATCAGGTTCAGCAAAGGGAGGATATGACAACCATGAAGGAGATGATCAAAGAGTTCTCGGTGGCCTTGGCTAGAGCAGCGAAGAGACCAATTGTGACACTACCAGAGCCAGATATGCAGCCAGTTGTGACACTACCAGAGCTCTCCATCCCCCCGACCCCCACCGCCTCCTCAGTATTTCCATCAACGATGGGGGTGGCGGAGTCTCCAAGCCAGCAGTTTTCAGCCATTTTAGGAGGTCCAAGGTTAGGCATGTTGCCTACGCAATTTGCGACGGAAGAGAGCTCTGGCACTATGGAGATAGGTGGTCCGAAGGCAGAAAAATGGGAAGTCGATCATTACTTCAAGAACAGTGGCTGACTATTTTTCAACCTAGCTGATCCAGAGGAAGCAGTATGATGGTTGGACAATGCTCAGTTTGGTTTTGAGCATGTTGTCTGTTCACACCATGTGTAGGTGAGGTTCCTTAGTGTTGGGCCACATACATGCTTGGGTCGGCGTTGGTTCACATAGTAGTGGCTTGTGTGCTCCTCGATTTTTGGGTGAGCTTTTGTAATCTTTGGTCCTTTCATATGGTGTTTGAGATGTATTTGGGTTTGAAGGGTCATGTGAACTATTTATGGTGTTTTAAGTACTTATCTTGACTTGATATAAGATGGAGTTGTTTGGAAAATGAGTATGCTTTATGAAATGAACTTGATTATTGGAGAAAAACTCTAGGGTATGCAGGTCTAACGAAGTTTTTGTGGGTTTCTCCAAGCCTTAGAGTCCTGACATCTTATTTATAATGAAAACATAGTCGAATTTTCCATAGAAATTTGAGTTTCCTTCATGAATAGGATATCGTTGCTCATGTAAGACTTCCCTTTCTTTTGTTTAGCCTCAGCCACAGATATCATTCAAGCATATCATTTGTTGTGGTTGTGTTATTCGTTTACCTTTGCTTGTGTGTCTGTGTTTTCTTTTCTCTTTTCTTTCCCCTTCTTCTTAACCACCTCAAACAAGTTTTTGATCCTTGTGGACCCATTTTAGGTTCAAGATAGATGCCTACCTTCAATGTGAGATGTTGTTTGTGCAATGCCTTGATTCGGTTCAAGTAGTGAAACGAATTGGGGTGTTACATGTATTATAGTTGTAATACCCAATCTGGTTTACTCTTAACCGGGATCGGAATTATTACAATGGATCGAACTACTCATAACCGATTAATTTGGTTGGCCCAAAACTGAACGGCTACGATACAACCCTTTCGACGTCTAAAGATGGAGTACGCCACTAATGCACAAACAATGTATGAATGAGACACAAAACCCTAACAGGATGCTACATGTATGTCATGATAATAACCACACCAAAATAAATATTTAAAATACCAATAAATTCACGTAAAAATCCTGGAATGAAACAGATAGAATCTCCCTAAAAGTGCAATAGGGGGATGACCTGTTAAAACATGGCACAGTATAATATATATACAAAACAATAATTTTCATCACAATAGGATTCAAATAATCCACGCATACTGTAATCAGCGTCTCGCCCACCTGCAATTCATGCTTATCATATTTTGTTCATTTTCATCTTAGCCTAACAGATCATTCCTGGACATAAGAACTTTTCCACAAACATTTTTAAAAGAGTCCATACATTTCTAAAGCCAAGGCATACAAGTTTCACAACTCATGCATATGTACACAACATGTATATCAACAAACATCATTCAACCCATATCACAACTTACGCAAAAGACGACACAACACTAGGTATGTGTGTACAATGCAAGCACTAGTCCTTTGTCAAGGTCGGCATACTCCATTCGTCTTCCTCACCTACATATATAGTAAGAAAACGTCAGCAACGGTTGTCACTGGTCTGGAAATAACTAATATCAAACTGAAACATGAAAGAAAACTCTCATAGAAAGCAGACAATCATATATCTTCCTCAAAAACTCTCATAAGGGCAACTACAGAGGAGCCATTGAGCAGCTAACTCAACAACATCCCGATCTAGCTCTGTGCCACTTTCGGCATTTCTTTTCTAATTCCACTTTCGAGAAACCTTGATCCTAAGCCCTCTTCAAGCCTCCATATTACTCCTGGCCTTGAGCACATAGGCCGAGTACTCTCAGGTGTGGGCCTTCAGTACCCTTTGAACCATGACTCCGGACACACGCTATACTAAACAGTACCCATAAACCTCCATGTCCTCTGGGTGTGAGGCACTCAAACATGAAGTTATCAGGATCCCTCGGGAATGGAACAGTCCGCTCACTAATCCATAGCCCTCTTTGACTGACACGGCACCCACTTGTGGTACATGTGGGTCGTTCACCTCCTCTTGTCTCACTTGCAAACTCGATAAAAGCTATTCATAGTGTTGGGTTAGGATTTGTTATAATAGGCCTGAATGCAACTTGAAGTGGATTTTATTTTGAAAACAAACTCAAGGGATCTCACCTCAAGGGTTATTAATTCCAAATAAAATAATTGACTAGATGGCACGTGTAAGGTAGGGTCTGATAAATCTTCCACCTGACACGTCCGACAATCTATAAATCAAATCACCAATAGAATGGAGCGATAAAACCTGAGAAGTGTGTCCTAACAGGCCTAGTAAAAGATTCAAGCGCGTCCACGCACCTAGGCAGCAAGCTCTTACTCCATTCCTACACATCAAAACTAAATACTAATGCCAGATCATGATGCATACATATCCTATATGACACTCACATTACTCACGCATCAATCAACACAAATCAATAATAATCAATATGAGGGGGAGAGGGGCGGAGGGGTGGGGGAGCGAGGAGGAGGGAGTGGGTAGAAAGCGTGTCCCACTCCTCTGCAATGGGGCACCGGCTGCAAGGGGGCGGTGACCGCGTCAGAGCGGCAACTATGTGGCAGGGCAGCGACGCATTGGGCAACACACGGCAGAGGGATGCCTAGATTAAACTCTGGGCAAGAAAGTTTTTCTGGCTGCGGGTGTGGTAGGCGGGTGGGGGGCAGAGAGGGTGAGTGTACGGCAGTGGGGGGGGGCTGTGGCAGCGGGTGTGGTAGGCGAGGTCAGGAAGGCCGACAGGGTAGGTCAGGGGGCGCGTGGGTCGGCTGGCACGGGAAAGAAGGCTGGGGAAGCGGGGGTGGGGTTTGGGGGATTGTTGGGGTTCGTTGGATCAAATCCAATGGCCTACATTTCCAATGCTCCCAAAGGGGGCAGCGCAAACCAGTTGCCCCCTATATATATATATGAGAGGCAATTCTCTATGCCAGAGGTAGAGAATTATCTCTGTGCCACATATTAATCTTGGCTGTCCGATTACAAGGATGGCCCAGATCTATTGTTTATTTAAAAAAAAAACTAAATTTGATCTGGGCCGTCTGATTACATGGACGACCCAGATGTATTTAAAAAAAAATATATGGCCGCTCAGTGGTCGAGTAGGCCGCGGGAGGCCACCGCGGGCAGATCTGGCTGCCATCGGCCGCGGGCAGCCTTGTTTTGCCGCCCACCAGCCAAATCAGGCCAAGGGACGACCAGACACAGTCCGGCGCGGCCAGATCGGCCCAGTGAGCGGCTACCGTGGGCAGATCTGCCTGCCGTCGCAGGCAGATCTGGCCGCGGCGACCTTGTCTGGCCGCCCACCGGCCAAATCAGGCTGCAGTGCGGCCAGATATGGTCCGCCGTGGCTGGATTGATCCGGCGGCAGGTAGATCAGGCCGCGACAAAAAAAAAACAAATTTGTGCCACGGACGCCGCCGCCCCTCTCACCCCGTCGAGCCACCCCGCACCCCCACCCACCCACCCACCCCCGGGGAGAAGGTCAGAGGTGCGGGGGAGAGATGAGGAGGAGGGGGTAGAAGTGTGTCCCGCCCCCTGCGATGGGGCGCCGATTGCAGGGGGTGGTGACCGCGTCAGAGTGGCGACACGGTGGGGTGGCAATGCGGCAGGGCAGCGACGCACTAGGCAACACACGGCAAAGGGGTGGCGGGGTGGCTTTTGGAATTTTTTTTACAATAGATGTAGGCCATCCACTCATAAGGA
>JAURVB010007468.1:0-10656 GCA_033002965.1 Piper betle
TGTACTTGTTTGTTTTATCTATTATACTACTTAGTGTTGTAATCACTAACGCGGAATTGCCTCCGCAGGTGTGCAGATCCGAGATTAGATGATTGACAACTAGAGCATGGAGCAAAGTAATATGAGGACTCCTTTTTGTTATTTAATTGAGGAATAAGTGTGGCTGCTGGGAAACGGAAACGGTCCAAGATTGTGGGATTTTATTATAATTTGTGATTTCTAATAATGTTTGACATAATTGCTTTAATTTTGAGTAACACCTAGCCAGTTAGGCCCACAATATTATCATGAAAAATGGCGGGTCGTTACAACTAAGCAGGAGATGAGGGCGTCGCCGCGGCTGGAAGATAGCCGGAGTTGGCCGGGGTGACACCGCAACGGCATGGCAGGGCTGGTCGGCGACGATTGACGTGGGCCGGAGGTGGTCGGCGGCGGCAGTGGCTGGAGGGCGCCAGGAGTGGGGAACAGAGCATGCCAGAGAAGAAGAAGGAAAAAAATTACCTTGGGTGGCAAACTTGTAAATAATGCTTGACTCGACATAGCCCAGGTTAAATAATAATACCAAATCTTAAATAACATCTTTAATGGGTTATGGGTAAAGTTACTAAACTAACTAATTATTGTATGAAATCGTCACGAGTAATAAAAAACACGGTAATGATAAATGGTCGATAATTAATCGGCGTAATTCAAGCGATTAAGTTAAATCGGACGATAAAGATTTTACCTTTACCATATTAAATTTAATATTAGGTAAATAAATTGATTATTTTAGTAACGAGTCAGTAATGTAGAAAATGAGTTATTAAACTATAGTCGGGTAGCAATTACTCGTGTCGAACCTAAATAGCATAATGAAAATAAATAAAGTTAGAAACTTTATTGAGTCAAATAATTTAAATTAATTGTATTAATAATATTTTTGAATAATACAAATTATTTTAAACAATTTAATCTGATCATCTTAATTAATTAAATTGCAATAAATAATAGTAGCGATTAAAAAAATCATAACCGGAAACTAAATCTTCAAGATCGGGGTTAAGTAATTATCATCACAAAGGAAAATTAAATACTTGTTGATTAGTAATAATTATTTTATCCATTGTTAAGTATTAATTATGATTTAGATAATTAATTTAAAATGTGAGTAGGACTTAAATGATTATGTCATAGGGATAATTAATTGTCTCACTAGATATGTTGATAATTTAATATTCAATATTTTTGAGAATGATATATATATATTAGATATTTAGTTGCATGCATTCCTACTCGAATAAAATTATACTTATGTATAATTTTATATTCTCGTTCAGATTAGGATCGTTGGTCGCAGCTGCGAGTTCGAAATATCTAGGTCCGTATAATCATTTGAAATGTTGTACTTTCCCTTGTTGGCAACCCTAGTCGGCCTAAGCCCAGATTCGACCACCATGCACTGTAACGCAATCGGGGTTAAGGAATTGAATCAGTCCGACACGAGGCTACACCTTTAAAATTAATATGTGTTCATATAATTATTTGAAATGTTATATTGTCTGTATAATTAAATGGAATGTTGTGTTGTCCGTATAATTATTTGAAATGTTATATTTTCCCAAACTGGTATAACTATATGAAATGTTGTATTTTCCCAAATTAGTAGCCTTTGTCGACACTAATCTCAGAATGAGCTGGGAGACAATTTTTAACCTCAAAATAAATTGGGGGACCATGACTAATCTCAAATTGAATTAGGAGACCACTTAATCTTAGAATGAGTTGGGAGATCTTTTCTAATCTCGGAATGAGCTGGGAGACAATTTTTAATCTTAGATTGAACATGGAGACCATGACTAACTTCAAAATGAATTGGGAGACCACCTAATCTTAGAATGAGCTGGGAGACGATTTTTAACCTCAAAATGAATTGGACGACCATGACTATTCTCAAAATGAATTGGGAGACCACCTAATCTCAGAATGAGTTGGGAGACATTTTTTAATCTTAGAATGAGCTGGGAGACAATTTTTAATCTCAGAATGAACTGGGAGACCATGACTAATCTCAAAATAAAGTGGGGGACCACCTAATCTTAGAATGAGCTGGGAGACAATTTTTAATCTCAGAATGAACTGGGAGACCATGACTAATCTCAAAATAAAGTAGGGGACCACCTAATCTAAGAATGAGCCGAGAGATAATTTCTAATCTTAGAATGAACTGGGAGACCATGACTAACTTCAAAATGAATTGGGGGACCACCTAATCTCAGAATGAGCTGGGAGACGTTTTCTAATCTCAGAATGAGTTGGGAGACAATATTTAATCTTAGATTGAACAGGGAGACCATGACTAACTTCAAAATGAATTGGGGCACCACCTAATCTTAGAATGAGCTGGGAGACGATTTTTAACCTCAAAATGAATTGGGCGACCATGACTAGTCTCAAAATGAATTGGGAGACCACCTAATCTCAGAATGAGTTGGGAGACGTTTTTAATCTTAGAATGAGTTGGGAGACAATTTTCTAATCTCAAAATGAACTGGGAGACCATGACTAATCTCAAAATAAAGTGGGGACCACCTAATCTCAGAATGAGCTGAGAGACAATTTTAATCTCAGAATGAACTGGGAGACCATGACCAATCTCAAAATAAGTAGGGACCACCTAATCTTCAGAATGAGCTCAGAGATAACTTCTAATCTTAGAATGAACTGGGAGACCATGACTAACTTCAAAATAAATTGGGGGACCACCTAATCTCAGAATGAGTTGGAAGACGTTTTCTATCTCTGAATGAGTTGGAGATCAATTTTTAATCTTAGATTGAACAGGAGACCATGACTAACTTCAAAATGAATTGGGGCACCACCTAATCTTAGAATGAGCTGGGAGATGATTTTTAACCTCAAATGAATTGGGCGACCATGACTAGTCTCAAAATGAATTGGGAGACCACCTAATCTCAGAATGAGTTGGGAGATCGTTTAATCTTAGAATGAGTTGGGAGACAATTTCTAATCTTAAAATGAACGGGGAGACCATGGCTAATCTCAAAATGAATTGGGAGACCACCTAATCTCATTATGAGCTGGGAGCGATTTCAATCTTAAATGAACGGAGACCATACTAACTCAATGAATTGGAGACCACCTAATCTCATATGAGCTGAGTCAACTTTTACTAATATCAGAATAACCTGAGAGGCAAATTACTAATCCCAGAATGACCTGAGTGATAATTACTCTTTACTTGTGTAATAATAATAATAATAAAAACGAGTGAAATGATAATAGGGATTATATTGACTTGTTTCATTTAATTATGCGGCTTAGTGGTTTTATTACTAATGCGGAATTGCCTGCACAGGTGAGCAGCTTTGGACTAAAGAATAGTAGTGTGGTTGGTGGTTCTTTTACCAACGTAGGTATGGTGAATAGATAATAAAGTTGGACTTCCTTATTATTCTCTTTTGTTATAAATGTGGCTATGGGAAACGGTCGTGAGGCTATGGGACGATTATTTTATATTTTAGAGAACATGATTTATTGTTATGGTTTATATTATATGTTGCGAGACTTATTTGTTGTATTTCAATTCATGTTCTAGAATGGTACATCTACTTTACCTATATTTTTAAGTAACACCCGGTCCAGTTTGGCCGGGTTGTTACAATACTTGCAACACGCCGTTTCGGTTTACCTGTGAACTGACCAAAAAATGTCACTGGTGACCGAACCATTTGCTAATCTACATGATTTAGTTAAGCCGAGCCGGATCTACCATCAGCGTCTTAAGATGGAGATGTAACATGCAAAGCATAGACTGTAATAATTTGGTTCTAACGCAGTCCTACATGCATGCCATGACGTGCAATCAAAAATTGAACACTAACAATAAATGAAAAATCCATTGAAGAATATTGATTTTTATAGAAAAATGGACAAAGTTTACCCTAAAAGTACAATAAGGGCCAAATTGTCCACAACAAGGATATATAAATAATATAAAGCATAACAATCTATCATAGTATTCAGTCTTTATCACTTTCGTCTTCATCTGAGCCAAGTCTGAGCTCCAAGGCTTCCTCGTTATTCACATATATCTATTCATCTCATAGGCAATTTATCAAGACATATCACAACATGATTATCATCATTCACATAGCATTAACACACCATCATTATACATTACACATAGTAGGTACATGTGTGCGTGGTTCCATGCTACTCCTCCGCAGTCCCGACAGCTTTCATTTGTCTCGATTCTCACTTATATAAATATAGAAAAACCCTCAGTAACGAGTGTTACCAGTCCAAAAAATAAATAATAACAATCTAACACATGAGAGCTAACCTTCTTGTTGAATGAAAACCTCATATACTTCCACAAGAGATCTCATAAGGGCAATAATGGGAGTCATCGACCTTGGGCAGTAGCATCCCCTTTCCATATTATTATCTTTTCTTAGCTATTTAAACTATCCCTTTGTGCAAAAAATCATTCTCATTCATCTCAGCCCTCTACTTTCTTGGTATTACTCCTGGCCCAGTATCCTCAGGCATGAGCCTTCAGTACCCTTTTATGCCACAAGTCTAAACATGTACTGCACAGCAGTCCCCGTAAACCTCAACACTTCTCAGGGTTTGAGGAACTCAAAGGTAGAGTTGTCAGGATCCTGTAGGAATGGAGTGAATGCTCACCAGTTCCAAACCCGCTATCGACTGGCATATACCCGCTCGTGTAGCATGGTTGTCAGTATTTCTAGCTTCGACTGGTACGTACCCGCTCGAGTAGTACGGTTGTCGAATTTCCCTCATTCTATCTCTCACAAAAAATGTGAAAACTATGTGTATGTAGGTCTAGGTAGAGATTTATATAATAGGCCCGCAGGCATCGTGAACTGGATCTAAGTTTCGAAAATGAACTTGAGGGATCTCATCCTTGAACGTTATTAATCTGAAAATACGATTGGCTAAATGACCCCATGAGGAGTGGGATACAATAAATCCACCACTCGACACATCATCTGTCTTGTTCTAAACAAAACATGATCGAATGAGACAATAAATCGAGAGTGAGTCCTAAACAGACTTGGTAGAAGCTCCAATCATGGTTATGCACCTATGTAGCAAGCTCCTACTTAGTATCTAAATGTAACGGCCCAGCCCAAAGTGCAACGAATGATCCTAAATCATTTCTTTAAAAGTGGTTAACCAAGTTAAAGATCTATAGTCCATTCCCACTTATAAACAAGATCATAGCCCAGTAGGTATTAGATGTAGGACTAAGTTGATGGATCTCACAATCCACCCACCTTAGGAAATTTTGTACCCGAAATTCTTGCACTTGGCCCATTGCTAGCCCCAACCCACAACCTTCCATGGCCCGTGAACCACGACCTTCCATGGCCCGTGAACCACGACCTTCAATGGCCCGTGACCGAGAGCCTAGCCAATGTTACGTGTCCTGTAGCGACCCGCCCATTCCGAGCCAAGAGCCAAGTGTTACTATATGAAACTAAGTGTCTCATAAATTAATTTTCTTTTAATTTTCAAGATTTTAAATAAACTCTTAACATAAAAGTTAATATAATAAATGCTTAGAATAATCAAAGTTCCATGAACCGAACCAAAATCCCACTGCCATGCAAACAATCTGGAGAAAGCATAGTCCAATAATAGAGTCCTCCAACTGTCCCGACTCTACCCATCCTTCCATGTTCATACTTGCGGAGGCAGTTCCACGTTAATGATAAAAACACTAAGTCGTATATTTACAAGAAACAATTAATATATCCCATAACATCTGAATTTCGTCTTTTATTGATTATGAGCCTATGCTGAGCTCTTAATATGCTCAGAGGGTGGCCGCCCATCTAGCTATAATCCCATGTATGTGCACACATGCTACGCGGCCCTCGGCCTATAGTTACTGATAATTGTCATTGATTCACCCTCTCGGTATCACAAGTGCATAATGAGCCGTCTTGTGCCACTGCACCCTGTCACCCCTTTTGCCATGGGGCAGGTATTTAATCTTTCAGGGGGTTGCTGCCCTATGTCAGATTGAGTCAATTCATTGACCCCAGTTGCGCTCGATGCATAGTGGTCGAATATGAACTCAAGTCGACCAAGACTCCCTCATAGTAATTTTTTCAAGGGTATTGGCATGTGTCGGACTGAGCCAATTCTTTGACCCCGGTTGAGCTCGGCGCATGGTGATCACATGTGGTCTCAGGCCGACTAAGACTTCCAAATCAAAATATAGAATATTTCAAGTAATTATACGAACCTAGTACTGTGATGAGGAACCCGCAACTATGACACACGATCGTAAAACCTTCCCAAATGTGCTCACAAACTATCTAGAAGATGTTTTCATTTAATAACATGATTCTCTTTTATATAGAAGAATATTTGTAGAATTGAAGAAGTCACTACATTAAATTTTATTACTATGTATGGAATTCAAGACGGTACTACATTAAATTTTATAGAATAGAATGTAATCACAAATAATTATATGAAATACCAATAATTAGTTTGATAATGAAAAGTCAAAAACTTATTATTTACTTAATGTGAATGAATATTAAATTGCACTCACAACTCCCAATCCCAAAATTCAATAAACAAAATTTATTTAAAATGATAAATAAATATCATTGTACCGATATGATAAAGATCAAGGCCTCCATCATGAGATCAAGATGGCCTATTTGGATAGGAAGTTTGCTACATTTGGTGATGTTGTGAAAGCTGAAGACAAGGCAGAGCGAGTTATAGCTACTCGACCTCGCTGAGAT
Source organism: Piper betle (assembly GCA_033002965.1). Taxonomy (NCBI): domain Eukaryota; kingdom Viridiplantae; phylum Streptophyta; class Magnoliopsida; order Piperales; family Piperaceae; genus Piper; species Piper betle. The sequence goes on from JAURVB010007468.1 coordinate 6,798, forward strand.
GTTGACTAGAGGCAGTAACATCCGAGGCCAAACCAGCTAGAGCAGGGAGCACAGCAGAGACAGTTGAACAGATGCGCCAGTCGATATGAGGGCTATGGATGATCAATCTCACCACAACGGATCAACTTCTATCAGAACTGTGGATGTCATCATGGAGGAGTATGCAGAGTGGGTACAGAGGCATGTTTTAGATGTGATCAACCAGGACATCAGGCGTAAGAATGTTTGACTACTCAGCACCAACAGCCCTTCAGACCACCACAAGAATAATGTTAACTCCCATTACAACAAGGGTCATCAGAACCCCGCCTTTTTATCACAACATTGTGGGCCTAGCTGGCCAGGTGTTACTCACAATTAAGCAAATATGTCTAACATTTTTATTTAACAAAACATATAAAGATCCCACAGTCTTAGACCGTTTCCCAGTAGCCACACTTATTTCTCAAATAAATAATAAAAGGAGTCCTCATATTTATTTTGCTCCATGCTCCGGTTGTCAATCACCTAATTTCGTATCTGCACACCTGCGGAGGCAATTCCGCGTTAGTGATTACAACACTAAGTAGTATAATAGATAAAACAAATCAAGTACATTCCACCATTTCCTTATGTTTATTTTTAATATGCGGTGGAGCGATTCCGCTATACTCCAAAACATTGCGGAGGAGGTATCCGCTGTGATCCGCACACCCCGGCCGTAGCCCTTTTGTGGGGAGGCTACCACTACCGTCTCCAGTGCCAGTGCCTCGTACACCCCGGCCGTAGCCTTTTTGTGGGGAAGCTATCACTGCACTCAGGTGATTGCTATGCCCCGTTTGTGGGGAAGCTCTCACTACCAATTCTAGTGCCAGTGCCTCACACACCCCGGCCGTAGCCTTTTTATGAGGAGGCTATCACTGCACTCCAATGCCAGTGCCTTGCACACCCTGGCCGTAGCCTTTTTATGGGGAGGCTATCACTGCACTCAGGTGAATGCTACGCCCCGTTTGTGGGGAAGCTCTCACTGCCAACTCTAGTGCCAGTGCCTCACACACCCCGGCCGTAGCCTTTTTATGGGGAGGCTATCACTGCACTCCAGTGCGATGGAGGAATCGTTGTGCCTCGCTCACCCTGGCCGTAGCCTTTTTATGGGGCGGCTATCACTACTCCAAAACAATGTCGATGCATTACACAATTTACGCACATAATACGACCCCGTGTCGGACTGAGTCAATTCTTTGACCCCGGTTGCACTCAGTGCATGGTGGTCGAATCTGGGCTCAGGCCGACCTAGGCTACCAACAAGGAAAGTACGATGTTCTACCTATTATACGTACCTGACTTGTGATTTCGTCTGACTGTGATCCGCTAACCCTAATCTGAATGAGGGCATAAAATTATACATTAGTATAATTTTATTTTGCATGAACCTACATGCAACTACATGACTAATATACTATCAATTTTAAATGATGTAATTAGTTCATGTTAGTCTTCATTTCTTATTAAATTTTCAGCAATTCTAATGATAATTAATTATTAATTATCCCCATCCAAATCCCCATTATCTAATTGATAATTTAATTATTAACATGTCCCATACTTACCTGGTTGTCATTCTACTTTAACAATTCATTTAACGACCCCAAAGCTCCCAGCTTTATTGTAGTCAACCAGCGAAAGCCGGTATTCTCACCATGCATGGCGACCAACCAGTAACGTGGCGGCCTCCATTTGCTGCTATGGCGTCTCCAACTTGGCCACCACATGGCAACCCTCAACCAGTCCTTGGCGACCCTCTTCCGGCTACCCAATCAGCAACCCCGACCTGACCATGGTGACTCCATGTCGGTCACATAATCAGCCCATGACCCATGGCAGCGTCTCCCTAGTCGGCTACATAAACAGCACCCGACCAGACCCATGGCGACTACTCTAGTCAGCCACATAAACAGCACCCGACCAACATGTCTTCTTTTCCTTCCACCCAATTTCAGACCCCATCTTCTATCTACCCCACTGATCCTATTGGAAAAACCCCAAAGATCCAATCTTTATCCGCTGCTATCTCATGGAACTCGGACTACACCCTACATGGGGACCTTAATTTCACCATTCATGGTGGTCGACCAGCAGCCATGGCAACCATGTCCTGCCCCATCAAGGTGACGACCAGCACCACCCCAAGTGACGACCAGTCTGCCCTTTCCATGGCGGATCCACGTCTGGCCAGCAACACCACCCATGGCAACACCAACCTAGTCTCCCTTCACGTTCCTGATTTACATCCCTCCCCGACGGTCTGACTCGGCCACCCAAGGCGACTCCGTCCGGCCAGCCGCACCGCTGGGAGCACTCCCTACTTCCAGCACGTCAACCCAACTCACAAGGATGGAAGATGGTGTTGTTGCTGCTGCAAAAACAGCAAGACGTCCTCCTGGTTTTCTTCTTCCCTTGTTGATTTCTCATTTGATTCTTATGTTTATCATGTTTATGATTTATGCAACATGTGTATGCATGCAATAGAAGAAAAAGAAAGGAAAAGAAATTACCCGAGCGAAGGAGGAAAACCAGCGTCTGTCCAAGGAGGAAAAAGATGTAGATGACGCCCTCCCCTTCTCCTTTTATCAAGAATAAGATGACGGCTAGGGTATGTGGAAACACCCTTCCACCGTAATTCCTTTAACCGGGTAATTGGGTAATCAACACGGTTCACTTAACCATTTCACTTAACCTCTTAAATGGGTACATGGTTTAGTTCACTTAAATGGTTAAATGGATAAGTAATGTGGTCGACTCGACCGATTCAACTAGAATCGTCCGGTTAGAAATTACTTTTCAATTAACCGGGTAATTCATACTTAACCAGCTAACGAATTTTTTCCCACGTTCGATCCCACCGCGTCGAACGTTATTTGTTTATTATTATTATATATATATATATATATATTTCCGGGTCTTTACAATGCATGCGCACACACGCTACATGGCCCACAACCTGTGGTTACCGATATTTGCCAATGACTCACCATCTCGGTATCACAAGTGCATAATGAGCCTACTTGTGCCATTGCGCCTTGCCAGCCCTTCCGCCGTGGGGGCGGGTATTCAATCTTTTAGGGGTGCTGCCCTCCCGAATTGAGTCAACCCCAGATGTGTTCCAGCACATGGTGGTCAGATACTCAAGTCGACTAAGACTCCCACATAATAATTTAAAGGTGCGGCCCCGTGTCGGACTGAGTCAATTCTTGACCCTGATTGCATTCCAGCACATGGTGGTCGAATCTAGGCTCAGGCTAACCAGGGCTGCCAATAAGGGAAAATATAACATTTTAAATAATTATATAGACGTTGATAGTTAGTAAGTGAACCTGTAACTACGACCAACGATCCTAATCTTAACGAGAACATAAAATTATATATAAGTATAATTTTATTCGAGTAGAAATGTATGCAACTAAATGACTAATATATATCACTATTAAAATTCAACAATATTAAATATTAAATTATTCTTGTATATAATCATTTAAATCATACTTTGCATTTTAGCTTTATTATCTAAATCATAATTAACACTTAACAAATAATAAATAATTATTAACTTATAAATAAATATTTAATTACTATTATTAGTATATTTTCCTTTGAGATGATAATTACCTGAACAAGGTCTTGATAATTTAGTTTACAGTTTTAAATCTTTAATTAATTAAGTTGTTCTATTAAATTATTTAAAATAATTTGTATTATTCTAATTCGAAGATATTACTAATACAATTATTTAAAAATTTTTAACTCAATAAAGTTTCGAACTTTATTTATTTTCGTGAGGCTATTTAGAATAATCATTTACCCATTTTCTAGCAATGCATGC
>JAURVB010007469.1:0-24906 GCA_033002965.1 Piper betle
TTGTCCGCCTCACTATATTCTGTCAAGGCAGTTAAATGTTAATCGGAGCATGTCTACTGGCAATCATAATTCAAGTCAACAAAACCTTATCAAGAATACATCTGGTGATGCATAAAGCTAGAATTGAGAGCATAGATTTGCCACAGCAAAGACACTAACATTCTACTCATGCTGTAATTCCCTGTTGCATACCTTCATCCATTATAATTGTCACAGTGACCAGCTTGTTCGGAACATTATTGCAGGCAATCGACCTCTATCTGACATTGAATACACAAAACCTGGTTGGAAAGTAAACCTATTACCCATGTTGCAGTTCAGAAAAGATTCCATTTGACAATGATTTTGCTCTGCCCCTGTCATTCCGCCGATCCTGAAACCCCAACCTATGTCATCCTCCGGTGTATCAGACAAAGAAAATGACCACTGCAAGTGTTTTGAATGTGTTCTCTGCCATTCCACCCAGCTATCGATTTTTGAACTCTCATCTATTTCTGATTCAAGCAACAAAGAAATTGAAGAAGCTGAATCGTCGATATTGTTACCAGGAAACTTCAAATTGCCTAAAGGTGCCATAAAAGGTCCAAGCCAAGCCTGCCGAGATTGTGATCCCAGCATTTGGTGAAGACCCACTACGGAAAGCTTTGTTCCTTCTAATAGATGGTATGTGACCTTTCCCAGCATACTAACAAATCAACTAACATCATTAGACTGAGACCTCAGCCACGACAAAAATCCACCCAAAGAAGCATTGAACCATGATCCCTTCATGATAAAACTGGTACCACCGTCGTGGATTTGGTCAAATACATTGAGTTAAGCATCCTCCCTGTAAATGAATAAAATTTCATAAAAGAAGCAAAAATTGGAGGAGACGACAAAGAATCATTCCAATGAATAATTCCTGCAAACAGGTTGCACAGTTTTCTATTACCCTCCCCTTAAAGTATTTTTAATTTACTTAATCAGAATGCAGAACAGATTAATAAGCATAGCTTTGACTTTAAATCATTATATTATAGAACCCCAACATGATAATATATGCCAACTATATATATGAATTATATATCAGAACAACTTTTTCCAAAATCATCACAGCTATGAAGTGTTTACCTGTAGTGGTTTGGAATCCATTTCTATATCTTCATACGAGTACCCATTGGCACTGCTAAAACAGAAAAACGGTCATTGACATTTGCCGAGTATGCTAATTTTGATAAAATCAATGAGCTTCCGAAACCATCCAAAGCAGCCATCTTCATTCTGATTGCTTGCAAGTTCAGCCACAAAAATGTCTTTTTGCCTCACAATTGTCTCAAAAATGATCTTTGAATGGATACCAGTCCTGATTCCGGCCTCACATAATGCATTGGTTGTCTGTCCATCATTGCTATTGCTGTTTAACAGAACCAATCACATCAATTTCGCCCCTTACATGGGTCGCATTTTGTTGGAATGGGCCACATTTGCCATTCTTATAGAAAGAAAGCACTTTTTCTACTTTATCCTGCCTCTCCCTCAGTTTCATCAGATCAGAAAATGATTCCCTCTGCAAACGTTTCAATATTTCGATCTGCGAATATGATCGTAATCATTACAATTACATCGTCACACATCTAGAAGACAACAAAAAATATATAGTCTTCCAGTGGTGAAATCGTATCTGTTTTACTATGGTCTTCATGTCTCATACTACGACAAATAAAAGCTATAGACTAATAGTGAGTCATTATCAATAACCCCAAAGAGACCCACCAGGGATTCTTACACATAACAAAGAGCACATCCTTACCCAACATTCTAACCCTATAAACTTTGTTACCTGCCCCTGGTCATGGCACCTACTACTACTCTATTAAAATATTTTTTATCTGATAAGTAATGCAATTGGTTGGTCAATGATGAGAACATCAAAACCAATTACTTGTTCAAAAACAAATAGATATAGAAGATCATACCAATTTTCTCGTGGGTAAGGATGGTCGAATTTTCCCACTTCAACACATAAAAGCTACAATCCTAATCTCCAAAAAGGCCAAACTTACTACCCACAAAATCACAATCGTCCACAATACTAATGTCCACACTACAACAGAAAACCCTGAGCTAAACGTACCCAAGTCAGAATCACATACAATTCTAATCTCCACAATACAACATAGGCATCATCTTGTCACCTACTAAAAAGAAGCCAGCTATATACATAGAAGAATGAAAAAAAGGACATGAAACACACAAGTCAAGAGCACAAGGGCGAGCAGAGAAGGAATCAAAACGGGCACCGGCGCTTGCAGTTGGTGGCTCTGGGGACCGAATCCTTGAAGAAAGCATCGGTGGAGTTGGCAAAGGCCTTGACTTTATCGAACAGGGAGGCCACCTGCTCCATCCCACCCACCGACAGCTTGCAACGGAGGAGGAAGTGGCCGGCAATGGCGAAGATCCGACCACCTCCAAGGGTGTGGGAGGTTTGGGCTTTGGGGTTTATTTATGGCTTTTACGGTTTTACACATAACAATATTATTATTATTATTATTATTATTATTATTATTATTATATTATTATTTTATTATTATAGTTTGTCGTTTCTTTGTCAAAATATTTTTATTTTTATTTTATTACATATTTAAGTCGACCCAAATTAATTCAGATTCTCTAAACGTGATAAGTTTGAATAAAATATTCTGAAGTAATTTAATTAAATAATAAGAGCCGGTTGATATTTACACTGTATGATAAACATATATGGATGTCCAAATGTTTGATTCAAAATATTGATGATGCATTTCATCAAGTGAATTTGATAATAACTTGGCCAAAAGTTCCAAATCATGATTAAATTGTGTAAAAGTTTGATATCTACAATAAAATTAGGATTTGGAATTTGTTTAAAGTTCTAAATATTTGTGAATTGTGATATAATTTGATTACCAATTTTTATGAAAAATAAGCAATAGGACTGACTATGGAGAAAATTTTTATTATAATTGGGTTGCCACCTTTTGCACATTCAAGTCCACCACATGTGCATTAGGCCAAATATAATGAAGCCAGGTATACACATAGAAGAATGAAAAAAAAGGGCATGAGACACACAAGTCAAGAGCAAAAGGGCGAGCAGAGTAAGAATCAAAACGAGCGCCGGCGGTTGGAGTTGGTGGCTCTGAGGACCGAATCCTTGAAGAAAGCCTCGGTGGAGTTGGCAAAGGCCTTGACTTTATTGAACAGGGAGGCCACCTGCTCTATCCCACCCACCGAAAGCTTGCAACGGAGGAGGAAGTGGGTGGCAATGGCGAAGATCCGACCACCTCCAAGGAAGGTTTGGGGAGGAAGAAACTATTCTGTTGGGCTATAGGAGTTTATTTACGGCTTTTACGGGTTTACCCATAATAATAATAATAATAATATTATTATTATTATTATTAGTCAAAATATTATTTATTTTATTTTATTACATATTTAAGTCGACCCAATTTAATTCAGATTCTTGAGTGTGATAAATTTGAGTAAAATATTCTAGGGTAATTTTAATTAAATAATAAGAGCTGGTTGATGTTTACTTAGTATGATAAATATATATGGACGTCCAAATATTTGATTCAAAATATTGATGATGCGTTACATCAAGTGAATTTGATAATATTTTTATAAAGGTGAGATCTTTTTGTCTGGATTGTTAGGTTTATGCTTGGATTGGGTGTTATAGAGGCGTGGGTTTTTTGTTTTTTTAAAAAACTGGACTTTGATGGGGGAAAGTGTGTTAATCTACTGTTGGCAAGGGATGGAATTGGGTGAACGTTTTGTCTGAATTGTGTGGCTTGAGCATGAGTATCAGCTTTTGGATTGAAGGAAATTAGGAAATGGTTATACGTAAGGAATTTTTTTGTTCATAATTGTTTAGGTGTTTGGATGAAATGTGATGGTGTTGCTTTTTTTTGTTTGAATTGTCTGGTTTTAGCTTAAATATCATCTGTGCATTGACGAGAATTAGGAAATGGTTCAACTTTGTTGATTTAATTTATATTTTTTTGGATTATTTAGGAGTTTATAACAATTTAGTACTGTATCAAGGGATGAAACTGTAAAACCCGTGACTCGAGTCAGGGTTTTACGTTACCGAACCAGTCGGTTCAACCGTTGGTTTGAGTCGAGTCAGTTTCATGAACCGCGTGCTGAGTCGAGGCCAGCCGTGAGTTATGAGCGATGAGGGTCATGTATGCTCAAGTGTACGATGATAACACCTGAAAGATGATGAAAAATAGGTTATCAAGTATATGGAGGTATGCAGTATTGATTGTTATTTTTATTTGATCGTAGAATAGTTTTAGGCCGAATAACGCATTAGGACGCGTTGGATTATATTCGGGTGGGTTATTAGTTATAGAGCATGCCATTTGGATGTTGTTGTGTTTGTTTTATTTTATGGGATTTTTCCATATTTTTCTAGATTTTTTTAGAATTTATTACGAACTAGTTATTATTTTGACTCGAGTAGGAATCGAGTCAATACTTAATTATGAAATTGCCATTGAGGGTATCTTTCTCCCTCCCGACACTTACCCTCCCAAAACCCTCGCCGCTGTGTGCTGCCGCCGCCGCCACCGATGCCGCTCCACCTTGCCGTGTCGTCGCCGTGCCGCCCCGACCAACCCCGGCCACCGATCGCCAACCGGCGCGCCGCCGCGATGCCACGAAGCCGCCTCGGCCGTCGCCACTCCGAGCCGGATTCCACCGCCGTTCGGTCGCCGTCGCCGCCGCTATGACCACCAGTCTCACCCTCTCGCCGTCGCCAACGTTTCCCCTATCATCCCGACCGCCGTCGAGGCCGGCTGTAGCCCCGATCGGAGCACTCCGCCACCGCCGCCCATTTTCGACTCTGCCGTCGACGGCCATCGCTGCCTCAGCTACCCTGTTTGACACCACCATTGGACCAAGCTTGTCGAGCTGGTGCCGATAGACCCCCTGATTGCCCCGTCCCGAATCATCGCTGGAAAACCGCCGGAATCCGCCGGAAAACTGCCGACACTCGCCGGAAAACCGCCGGAACCGCCGAAAAATTGGATTCGTGGGAAATTCGCTGGATCATCCGCCGAACGCACCCGGTCCAATCTGATCGGACTTCGGACGCTGCTAGGTGCCGAATTCGAGTTTCGAGCCACGAAACGGAAACCCTAGCCGTCGCCGATTTTTGTGGACGCGAGGTATAATTTATTTTAACTTAATTATTTGAAAGTATTGATTATTAGAATTGCATTCTAGGATTGGTGAATTGTGTGTTATAATAATATATATAAATGTAGATTTGATTAAGGATAAAATATGAAATTTGTTTGATTGAGTGGTGTTAAAAATTGAGGCTAAGAAACTAATTAGGGTAACTAGGTAATGATCATGATCTAATGCAAACTAGCCTAAGTAGACTTGCTAGAATTGATATAGGTTGATGTGTGTTGATTGATGCGTGATTGTGTTGATTGTGTGCGCATGCTATAGGATGTGTGATTCATCATGCGGGCGTTAGTTTTTAGCTTGATTGTGTAGGTACGGTGTAGGAGCTCGCCGCCTAGGTGCGTGGACCCGTTTGGAGCTTCTACCAGGTCCGTTTAGGACTCGTTCTCTGTTTTTACGCTACTCTATTGTGTATTTGATTTATCATGTACAAGACGAGTTAAGTGGCATTTTATCGAATCCCATTTAACTCGGGCCATTTAGCCAACGATTTTTCGGATTAATAACCCTCGAGGATGAGATCCCTCGAGTTTGTTTTCGAACTTCAGATCCAGCTCACGATGCCTTCGGGCCTATTGTATAAATCCCAACCTAGACCTATATATATGTATAGTTTTCGAGTTTTCAGTGAGAGATTGAATGAGGGAAATCCGACCACCGTGCTACGCGAGCGGGCACGTGTGAGTCGATAGTGGGCTCTGGAATGGTGTGTGGGCCATTTCATTCCCGAGGGATCCTGGCAACTCCACCTTTGAGTTCCTCAAACCCAGAGAAGTGTGGAGGTTCACGAGTACTGCATTGCAACGCATGTCTAGACTTGTGGTTTCAAAGGGTACTAAAGACGACTGCCTGAGAGTGCTCGGCCTTCGTACTCAAGGCCAGGAGTAATATGGAAGGTGCAAAGGGCGGAAAGGAATGAGATTTGATGCGAGAAGTGATAGAGAAATGGCCAAGGTATGAGAATGAGAAAGAAAGGGGGACGCTGTCGACCAGAGGGCGACGGCTCCCATATGTGCCCTGATGAGAGTTCTTGAGGAAGTATATGGTTTTCATTCAACAGGAGAGTTTGCTCTCCTATGCCAGATTGATATTAGTTATTTTCCGGGCCGGTAACACTCGTTACTGACGGTTTTTCTATATATATGTAGGTGAGAAATGCGAGGGATGAAAGTTGTCGGGACTGCGGAGGAGCAGCACAGAACTGCGTACACATGTACCTGCCCCGTGTAATGTATAATGATGGTGTGTTAATGCTATGTGAATGATAATTAGAATGTTTTTGTCTTGATGAATTGTTTGTTATGAAATGAATGGATAGATGTGAATGAGCAGGGAACCTTGAGTTCAGCCTCGGCTTAGATGAAAACAAATGAGATAATAATGGAATGCCGCGGTAGATTGTTATGTTTTGTTGTATTTTGATAAAATATTTATATACCTTTGTTGTGGACAAGTTGGCCCTTATTGCACTTTTAAGGGAAACTCTGTCCGTTTTTACATAGTAGTTTATATTTTCTTTTGGTTTCTCATTTATTGTTTTGTCTTGTTTTTGCTTGTACATCATAGCATGCATGTAGGACTGCGTTAGAACCCAATCGTTCTCATTCATGCATTTCATGTTTGCATCTCCATCTTGAGACGCCGAGGGCAGATCCGGGTCGGCTTAACCGAACCCAGTAGATTAGCAAACAGTTCGGTCGCCGGTGACATTTCCGGGTCGGTTCACGGGTGAGCCGAAACGGGGTGTTACAAAAATGGTCTATTTTTTTTGCTTTTTGGTCAGAATTGTGGGATGTTTGCTTGAATATCAATTATGTATTGACTTGGTTTCTGAAGTGGTTTGACTTTGAGGTGTTATTTTCTGGTTTATAAAGAACTTAATGTCAACTGTCAATCCACCCTTAACAAAATGGTGTAAGCTTTTTTGTCTTAGTTATTTGATTTCTGCTTGAATATCAACTGTGATTTTTGATGAAAACAGGGAAAAGGTTCAAATTTAAAGAATTTCTCCTGGGCTAAAGGGTGAAATAGTCTGTTCATTTTGTCCGGATTGTCTAATTTTTGCTTAAATATTAGGTGCGTATTGACTAGAATTTTGTATGGATTGGTTATTATGGTTATTTGTTTGGAGAAGTTTGAATCCATAAACCGTTGAACTCAGAAGACTTTGTTTTTTATTATTGAGGAGCTTGTCTAAATTTGTTGTTGTCAAAGGCTTGGTCGTTCATTTTGTTCGTGCTAAAATGGTGATGTTTTACATGTTGATGGACTATGTTATGGTGATATCTTTTAGATGTTTCTGTCTGAACTACTAGATCCTTGCTTTGATTTGGCTTTTTTGGTCGTGTAATTGGGAATTTTGGATCAGTAAATGATTCAGTGTTGGAGATTTTCTGCATATTTGGGGTACATTTTGTCTCAGCTTTCACAAAAAATATTGGGAAACGAGGAGATAAAACTTGGAATCCACCGAAGCTTTATTTTTTCATTCATCAAAATCTAATGTTTACAATGATGAAAGACTCGTATATATAGCCTAACAAAACTATCTAATAAAAATGACGACAAAGAATCATTCCAATGAATAATTCCTGCAAAAAGGTGCACAGTTTTCTATTACCCTCCCCTTAAGTATTTTTAATTTACTTAATCAGAATGCAGAACAGAGTAATAAGCACAGCTTTGAATTTAAATCATTATATTATAGAACCTCAACATGATAATATATGCCAACTATATATATGAATTATACATTAAAACAACTTTTTCCAAAATTATCACGGCTATGAAGTGCTTACTTGTGGTGGTTTAGAACCCAATTCTATATCTTCATACCAAACACCCACTGGCACTGCTACAACAGAAAAGCGATGATTGACATTTGCCGAGTATGCTAATTTTGATAAAAACAATGAGCTTCCGAAGCCGTCCAAAGCAGCCTTCTTCATTCTGATTGCTTGCAAGTTCGGCCACAAAAATGTCTTTTTGCCTCACAATTGTCTCAAAAATGAACTTTGACTGGATACCAGTCCTGATTCCAGCCTCACATAATGCATTGGTTGTCTGTCCATCATTGCTATTGTTGTTTAACAGAATCAAAGTTCCAATCACAGCAAATTCTCCCCTTACATTGGTCGCATTTTGTTGGAATGGGCCAAATTTGCCACTCTTAGAGAAAGAAAGCACTTTTTTCTACTTTATCCTGTGCCTCTCCCTTAGTTTCATCTGATTAAAAAATTATTATTATTATTATTATTATTGTTATTTGTCAAAATAATAATATTATTATTTTATTGCATATTTAAGTCTACCCAATTTAATTCAAATTCTTGAGTGTGATAAGTTTGAGTAAAAAATTCTGAGATAACTTTAATTAAATAATAAGAGCTAGTTGATATTTACTCACTATGATAAATATATATATATGGATGTCCAAATGTTTGATTCAAAATATTGATTATGTGTTTCATCAAGTGAATTTGACAATAACTTGCCCAGTAATTCCAACTCAGGATTAAATTGCGTAAAAGTTTGATATCTACAATAAAATTGGGATTTGGAATTTGTATAATGATCTAAATGTTTGTGAATTATGATATAATTTGATGGCCAATTTTGACAAGAAATAAGCAATAAGACTGACTGTGGAGAAAATTTTTATTATAATTGGGTCGCCACTTTTTGCACATTCAAGTCCACCATATATGCATGAGGCCAAATTCAATAAAGCAATAAGCGAAAGCCTACTACTCTACTATTATATTTTTATACAGCATTTGTGTCATTTTAAAAAAAAAAATACCCTTTATTTGATAATTTTCCCTCAGATTTTATTTTAAAAGGTTTTCTATTACTGTGACAATAAAACTTCTGATCATAAAGACAATCTAAATCTTTTAGTTAAAAAAGAGGTTATCGGCGACCAAATTTGGCTATCCCCAAACTAGATATAGCCAAGGGTGGCTATATCTGGTTATACTCGAATGTATTTGATCATCGAGGGTGGGATGTGGCGTAATTTCATTAGTGGGGGCCAAATTCAATTGAGGGCTGGCCGAATTTGGATGCTTTCGGACTTGATTTGGCCGAAGAGTATCCTGTTCCAGTGCAATTGACCGGATCTGGCCAACATTCATTTGCGATGGCCAGATCCAACGGAGAGCCAACTAAATTTGAATGCCTCGTGACTTAATTCGGTGAAGAGCAGCCAAATCCGGTACAATAGACCGGATCCATCAACTTTTTTTAAAAAAAGAAAAAGATTTGTTGTGGGTAGAGGTGGGAACAACCCAAGACGTGCTGAATATGAGGCTGGCACAAGCGAGACTTGCCTAGAACACAAGCTCCTGCTTAGAATAGTGACTACATAAGCATCACAAGTGTGCTTATTGTTTAACTAATTTTTAATTATTTAAATATTTATAAAACAAAATTGAGGGCAGTTACTTACACCCAAAAAATTTCTAAACTGAACATTGTGATCTAGGCCATCCAATTATGTTTGAGTCTTTCTTAAATCGTGGTTGATTTTGACTCTAAAATAAATTTATATGCTCTTTAATACTTACTTAATTCAAAATTATTATTATCTACTCTCTTACATTAAAGTGTTAGAGATTTCTTTTTTCCTCTCGTCGCGCTTTAGCCTGTCGTGGTTGATTCTAGCTCTACAATAATTTTGTGGGCCTTTCTTACTTATTTAATTTAAAATTATAATTATTCTTAAGAAAATATTAGTTTATAATTATACTTAAATTAAAATTTAAAAATATTAATATATTTTTATGATTATATTGTCAAATAAAATTTTGTTATTTAACAATGTATACTAAATTTGAACTGTATTTACATACTATTATTTATTATTAAAAAACTTAGCCCTTTTTTGCCAGAGAGGGGGAGAGGCTCATCTACTCCCCCTCTCTCCCCCAAGCCCCTCCTCCTCCCCCGCCGCGCCTCCGCCCGTCTCCTCCTCCGCCTCTGCTCCACTCCGTCACTCCCTGCCCCGTCATTCGTCTCCGACCGGCCGTTCTCGTCGGCCATTTCGGCTACGTTTCGGAGGTTTCCGGTCTGTTTCGCCGGAGAGAGCTGTGGCGAGCCGTTCCCAGCTCGACGCCGGCGCCGGCGGCGGAGGTGGGCGGGAGTGGTGGGGTGTCTACTTTGATAAAGGTGAGATCTTTTTGTCTGGATTGTTGGGTTTATGCGTGGATTGGGTGTTCTCGAGGCGTGTTTTTTTAAAAAAAAAAGACTCGACTTTGATGGGGGGAAGTGTGTTAATCTAATTGAATTGGGTGAACGTTTTGTCTGAATTGTGTGGCTTTAGCTTGAATATCAGCTTTTGGATTGAAGGAAATTAGGAAATGGTTATATGGTCAACTCCTTTTGTTAGTGAAGAAGACGATTTAATAAACATAAAGCCAGAGTAAGAAGCTGAGAAATGAGGTTTATTTTGTTAATGGAGTTGTGATAGAAATATTACTAGCTTTTATATCCTGCATGGGTATTTTAGTTAATATGCACATGGTATGCTAATGTGCTTTAATATTTTGAGGATAGTGTCTTCTGAGATTATCACATTTTCGGAATGTATTCACAATAGCAATCATCATTGTTGAGATTGTTTATTCAATTGTTATCTGTATACTAGTATGAAGAGGTTAATAACTAAAATATAGAAGGTTGCACCTATATATTGTTATTTGTTATTCATATTCTGCCGTGCTCATTATATGTCTGTTACGGCAGCTTCATCTACAGTTGTAATTTCAATATTTTCAACCTTGAGCAAAGAGCATTTTTGGTAATTGTTTCTTCTCTTTTTGCTCTTCGCCACTGATATATGCTGCTTCTGATTCTCCTGCAGAATTTTCCGTTTGGTGCTGCTGTAATTATATCTGTACTAGTGTCTCTTCTAATCCAGCCTTTTATAGTTTCCTAAGCCTCTGCCAACATTCAATCTGCTTCTAGACCTGGGGGGCCTTCTCTGGCTTCCATTGGAGGAAGACTTATCCGTGCCAAGGTATTTAGTAGCGCCTGGACCGGATTTCTTGTCAGCTGTTTGCACACGCTGTCAGGGCCCGACCACCTTGCAGCTTTGGCCCCACTATCCATTGGCTGCTCTAACTTGCAAAGCGCCGCCTTAGGTTCACTCTGGGGATGTGGTCATGATGCAGGCCAGGTCATGTTTGGATTTCTGTTCCTAACACTTAAAGATCGGTTGCATATGGAAGTGCTCAGAGCATGGGGTACAATAGTAGTAGGAATGATCCTACTTGTCATTGGTGCCATGGGAATTTGAGAAGAAACGGAGATTCCAACACCATGCGTTGCTCTTGAAGGTGGGGAATGTGAGGTGCCCATGGTTGAACCTGTTGAAGCTCAGAAGAAAAAGATTGCCTTTGTAGCTTTTGCCATGGGGATTGTTCACGGCCTTCAGCCTGATGCTCTGATGATGGTATTGCTTGCTCTTGCACTTTCATCACAGTTAGCTGGTGCTGCCTTCCTAGGAATGTTTCTTGGTGGGTCTGTGATTTCCATGGGAAGCTACACTGCCTTTCTGGGTTCTTGTGGTCAAGCTTTAAAAGACAGGATTCCACGGGTAACAGAAAAACTGACTTGGGCTTCATCACTCGTCGGAATTGCTCTCGGTTTGGCCATTATCATCAGCCAGTTATTCGGTTATAGCTTGTACTGACCGCTAACTTGATTATTGCCTGTATTTTCCATACTAAATATGAGAGGAAGATTTATGCGGCTGGACCCATCCCTGCAAGTATAAGATGCGGATGATGATGGTGACAAATGATGATCCTAAATTGGTTTAGCATGTTCATCATTTTCACGTGAAGCCCCACCAATGAGCAGGAGAATATTATACCTCGAACCTTTTATCATTTGTTATCATCCTGCTTTCATTTTCTGGCAGTGTGATTTTCAGATTAGTTCTTCAAATTTAATGTAAGTTTCATTCTTTGTTTGTATCATTTGATCAGAAAATGGAAGATTTTATTTGGTTCGCAACTCTGCACTTATGATCTTGTCTAGGCTATTTGATTTCGTGGGTGGTTGAGGAAGACGGCCATTGTATGCTCTCCCATTATTTCGTGGTTTAGCAATATGCTTGTATGATGTCAACAAAACAAGCATTTATAGGACGCAAATAAAAGAAGACGTGATAAGATGAGGTGGAGGCAAAGAGAGGATCGAAGCATTTCGAAATCGTCACCTCACATTCTTCCATGATCTTCAGATACTCTGATGACTAAATCAAGGGATGAAATGGTCTATTTTTCTGGATTATTTAATTTAATTTAATTTTTTTCTGGATTATTTAAGAGTTTATAACAATTTAGTACTGTTATCAAGGGATGAAATGGTCTATTTTTTTCACTTTTTGGTCTGAATTGTGGGATGTTTACTTGAATATCAGCTGTGTATTAACTTTGGTTTTTGAAGTGGTTCGACTTTGCAGTGTTATTTTCTGGTTTATGGGGAACTTTGTGTCAACTGTCAATCCACCCTTAACAAAATGGTGTGAGCTTTTTGTCCTAGTTATTTGATTTCTGCTTGAATGTCAGCTGTGATATTTGATGAGAATAGGGAAATGGTTCAAATTTAAAGAATTTCTTCAAAATGAAAATTACTATTATACAATAGTATTCCAATCTCTTCAATTGAACTTCACTTCCATAACAGAGGAGTTCAAAATTGCAGTCCTGCTAATTTAAAAGACAAACATAATCGCTTCATCCCCATACAACCACCTCTCTGTTCTACATGAATGACAGATCATCTCGTATTAATCCTTTCAAGCATCGATCCTGCAGGACTGTCCAACAGCCTATTCCATTCTCTCGTACCAGGCTGCACGTTCATCTGTAATGTTATGCTTCTTCTTCAGCTTCTTTGACACAAAATACATGGCTGCTGCTACAGCATACTTCACACTCATCCTCTCCATGAGGCTAAAATAGCCTAAAATTTTAATTTGTCAATGAATTCAATGAAAACTTAGAAGAATAAAGCTCAAAAAAGGAGAGCAGAGTATATATCTTTAGATCACTATGCTTCATAGCAGGGTATGCCATATTCAAATCATGTGGCACACAGCACTTGGATCAAACAATGACAAAATGGATGAAGAATATATTTTTTCTGCATAGAGAACTGTGAGACGACGTCAAAAAGACTATCCATTGCTTTCAATGTCGTCAAATGCTTGTAAGGCTTTAGATGTATTCCTATATATATTTGGTGACAGAACGTGAACCAAATGATTATCAACCCACTTGCAAAATAACAGGGTGTCTGATAAACCACTTAAACAATATTTGAATTCAGTTCGTGATATTCTACTTCAAGCAAATTGGAAAACTCTTAAAACCCAACACTAACAACTCTTTCAAATATTAGGAAAAATCTATGAAGTGGCAATCAGTTCGCAAAACATACACCATTCCCATTGAAGTGCAAAGAAAACAACTAGAAATTTTATCACTTGCACGTGTGTTTGAAGAGCAAATCAGTTGCATAGAAACCATGCAATAACAATGAGAAGTGCTCTATGCCAGCTGACTTTCCTGAAGAAACATTCCAAAGAGAAACAAACAAGATGAAGATTCCACATCATCATCATTTCACACTTTTCTTATTTCTAAAACAAACTTCATAAATCTGGTTTCTTAAAGAACTATCAGTAATCTTCTGTCACATAGCCAGAATGAAGAAAAAATCGAACTTGTTCTATCACGTAATCACATCAATTATTTTGTAAATACTAGCAGTAGAATCATGCATAAGAAAATAAGCTAAAACCATATTAGAAAGTGAACCAAACAAGGTACAATAACCAATTGACTAAACATACGCTCACAAATACATACTTTCGCTACTTCATCTCCTCCTCATCTTTTAAATCTGATTGATCTGGATGGATTTGCCAGCTCATTTTGTCAATTATGTCTGTCAATCATTCCAAGGTTAAAACAAAAACATGAATAGCATAAAAATATGCAAACACATAGATGATTAATAAGTGTACGTGCACTACACCTCATGAATCAACAAGTTGTTCACCATCCACAATCAGTATTGGCACTTTCTTATAATCCAACCATTTAATCTCCTTTTTACGAAGGGGTTGACCTCCACAACTTTGTATGGAATATCATAGTAGACCAAGAATGCTGAAAAACAATAGCATAAAAAGTAAACAGAAAAATTCATTTATTTCTGAATAAGAGCATTATGTAGAATCGTTTAGTTTATGGTATGCAGAATTGATTGTTGACAATGCATATGACAATTACAAATGAAAAAGACGCGCACATCATAATATCATAATGCACCATCATTATATTATATATAGCATGTAGCATGTTGCCAATTTTTCACTAGTTCTCATCACCACCAAATCTAGAGTTCTATCATTTAAAAATTAACACATTTCATGGTTATACACTTTCACAAATGCACATCAATTTCAATCTTCTCAACAAGAAGACACATGTAAGCTACAAAACCATTCACCTATTTTTATTATTTTATGAAGTGTGTGAGGGCATTATACACTGTTGAATATATTTTAACAAATTATATTAAAAAATATTAGAAATATAATTAAGATGCAAAATCTTATCTTTGAGAATTTTTTAAATCTTATAAATACTATTATTTTCGGAATTTTTAATTAATTAAAATAGAATTATGATAAATATGGAAAATAACAGTTAATAAATACATATTTTTATTATATTTAGAATTTTTAATTAATTCAGGTAAAAATAAAATGGATTTTTTGTTATTTTCAGAAGTTCTAAACTAATTAAATTATAAATCTGTTAAAAATACGAGTAACCAATCATAGTTATTTCTAATTTCTCAATAAATTTTTTTAATCATAATTTAAATTTAAAAACCTAAAAGACATACACATATTTTTTATCTTTATATATAGGATAAAAATTTTCAATAATTACAAACTCCTCAAATAATTAAAAACAAATGAGCTCATCAATTTATATTTTCCATTTTTAGCAAATTGGTAATTTGATTACCTAAAATTTTCAAAAATGTCAAAAAAAATAAATTCTTTATTTTCCATCTTTATTTAAAGGATTAATTTATTAATTGAAAAGTTTGATAATAATAAACAATAGTGTGTTTATCAACTCATATTTTTCATATCTATCAGATTTGTAAATTGATTAATTAAGAATTCCAATAATAATAAAAATATAACACTTATATTCTCTGTCTTTATCAAATTAGTAATTTATTAATTAAAAAACTCCCTAATGATGAAAATGGGTGCTTTATCAATTTAGATATTTTTCATCTTTATTGGATTTGTAATTTCTTTAATTAAAAATTTTCAAAAATAATAAACTTCAGTTGTCAAACCTTATTATTATTATACTTAACTGGAATGTACTAATTTTTAGTCTAATTTGAATATATCATTTTTTTATTATTATAGTATAATATTTATAAATTTTACAATGGAAACCTAATTTAACTAATATACAAATTTCTACAAAAGCATAAAAAAATTATTAACTTTTAAATCGAGTTAGATTATATTTTAAGTTTGATTCAATATTTTTTTAAAAAGATATAAAATCCAACAAAAGTGTAATAAAAGATACAAAAAAGATATAAAATCAAATAGAATGCGCACCGCGAGACATGGGGGAACATTTTGAAAAAAATATAATTTAGCAAGTAATATATTTTCCCGACAAAATATCTATTTTGAAAGTATAATATAATACAATTGAATTTATTTAAATCATAAGTAAAATTTTAATTTAATATGATATATTTTAATAAACTATAGATTTAGATTTGGTAGCAAGTTGATACATAATGTTAAAAAAGATGAAAATAGTTAATGTAATTAACTTATAAAATTTAAAAATTAAAATATAAGATAAAAATTGGTAAATATGAATATAATTAGTATATATCTGTGGGTTTTCCCCTAATTTTATCAAAAGAAATTGTGTAATTTGCTTAATGAATAATCATCTTGTTAAAATCCTATATTGACTATTTTATTTTAGTGTGATTTGATTGACATAGTGCAACATATCTAAAATTAAGGTAATATAAATATCACCCTTCGATATTGTGTCGGTAACTCAAAGATATAGATACGTAGGAAACATATTGGAAATATATCGAGATATTGTAAACATTAGTTTAGACCAACATTTTTAAAATCAAGAACAATTGGATCAATATTCTTAGAAGAAAAGTTACTAGCTGTAACGTCATATTGGTATTGCTAAATGTTTTATTATCTTTATTGGTATTGCTAAATGTTTTCACTAATCGGATTTGCTTTGGATGCTGGATTTGTTTTCATAGAGCTAATTGTATTGTTCTTTATAGCTTTTTTATTCATTTTTTCATGCATTGTATGTAAGCGATGATGATACATTAATACCCAGGTCATTTATGAGACCTGCATCGTATGGTCAGGGAAAAGAAGTTTATTTATACGATCTGAGCTTAATTTCCCGTTTCTGTAGGATGATTAGAATCATATGGATTTGCTTTGCTTGCTAGATCTGATTGTTGTGTGGGCTTCATTGTTTATAGAACCATGTTAATGTGAGAAATATGGTGTCAGTGTTGTACCTTTAATTATGAGGCTGCCTCTGTTTGAACGAAGGCAATGTTGTATGCAATGCATGAATGTGTCAACTGTAATCTGTGAATTTAGTTTTAGTATTTTGTCAATTAGTCCCCTCTAGTTCATTTGATCCTTTTTGTCTTAATTTCTTTATTCGTAGGCTGTGAGGATACTTTCATACCCAGCTCATTATGAGACCTTGTTTTTGAGGTCAGGGAAAAGTGACATTATATCATCTGAGCTTGTGTTTCACTTTTTTTTTCTTTTTTACTCTTTCTTTTTTCTTTTTTCTTTTTTCTTTTTCTTTTTACTGATTAAGCGTTTTGGATTTCCAGTTACTTAGTTTTCATTCATTGCTGGCTTTGTTTGTTCTGCTAGCTCCCAATGATGCTTTTACGACCATGCTAATACTGAGTTCTGTGATGGTAATAAAACCTTTTATCTTATGAGGGAGCATTTTCTAGTCATTTTTTTTATTTGCTTCTTTCTTATACCCAACTTGGGGGATGAGTTTATATATTTTCCACTCCCTTAGTGACCATGTTTCTGAAATTATGTGATATAAGTAGGGCAACGGAAGAGTATGATTGAAGGTTTCTATCCAAAAAGTCAAATTTGGCAGAAGGAATGATGTTCGGGACGTCCAATTCCCTATCACATGGTTGCAGTTCAGGTTATTCTTGAAAATAAAACAACGTCAAGAAGCATCATAATTATATCTGATTTAGGATCGGAAATTGCATTGTCAATAGCACAGATGCATAAATCGGCCGATTCCACTCGGAATCGGCCGATTTAAATCGGATTGGTGGCGATCCAATTTAAAAAACAACGTGAATCGGCTAGGCTCGAATCAGTCCGCAAATCGGCCGATTCGAGCCGATTTCACCCGATTCTGGAATCAGCTCGAATCGGCCGATTCTAGTCGGTGGCGGGGAGGCGGCGACGGGCGGCGACGGGCGACCGGGGGGGGGCTGGGGGGCAATGGCGGCATGGGACGGGGTGGCGAGGGCGGCGAGGGAGGCGACGGGGCGGGGCGAGCTGCGAGGGCGGCTTCGGGGCGGAAGGCAGTAGGATGGGGGGTGGGGCGGATCGGGAAACAGGGCGGCGATGGGGCGGGACAGGGGGAGGGAGGGGGGGGGGGCGGCGACAGGCGGCATGGGGGGTGCGGGCGGCGGGGGAGAACGAGGGATGGCATTCTCGTAATTAAAAGTTGGCTCGACTCAGACTCAGAGTCAAACTCAGACTCAGACTCGAATCAATTCTAATAACTAATTTTAATAATCTAAAAAATCCATAAAATATAATAAAATATAATATACATTATAACATGAAAATTACATCAGAATGACATATTCTATACTAATAACCCACTAATTTTAACTACGTTGAAATTTTTGTATAGGACCAATTCAAGCCGATTCAACTAAACTGATTCTTGTCCCATTTAGACCGATTCTGATTCCGATTCCGATCTCTTTTGAAAACCGATTCTGATTCCGATTCCGATTTTTGCAACCATGGTCAATAGTCCCACCATAAATTTGAAAATTAGTCGTCCACGCATTTCACATACAAGAAGACGTAAGAAACAGAAAGAAATTCAAATTATTATCTAATCATGTCTAGGCATAGGGCATCATCAGTTCTCAATTCCCTTCAAAGAAGGAAGCATATCTATATTTTGTCAATAGCTAAATTTACAAGAGGAGCTATCCAAAAAGTCAAATTTGGCAGAAGAAATAATGTTCGGGACATCCAATTCCAAAGCTCACTATTACCATAACACATAGAGTATGCATATTGCGACTCAAGTAAACATCAAAACAAAAAAATCTGAATGTCAGACTCAATTCCCCGAAATGTACATTACACATCAATTTTTCTCCAAATAGAGCTCAAATGATCATTCAGATGATAATATCTATTTCACCAGTGTCAAACATTTTCCCTTGTACAACGTCAATTTCAATGGTTTCAACAATGGTAGGCATATAACTTCAGAGTTTTTCCATTTCTCAACTCAAATATCACAAAGCTACTACCTTTCAGACAAATTGAACACCAACAAGCAGAAAATAAATACAAAAAGTCGTCAATTTTGAACCAGGCGACTGACCTTTAACCTTGTTGCAGAAAGGGCAAGCCTCGCACCGGTAGAGCAAATCAGCCACGGGCGGTTTCATCAAAATTTTAAGCTTGATTTGATGGTTCATTAGGTCTAAAAAACATATTATGGTTTCTAAAAAATATACAGAGCAAGAAGACTAAGTATAACGATTCAAAGCCAAGAAATCTTTTCTTAAAAATAACATTCTTAGCCAAACTAAGCCCGAATTAGTGAGTTAAGTTGGTTTGATTAACTCAATTAATAAGTGTGATAATTTGGTATATTTGTTTGAAGCTGTTATTATCGTTAATTAATTACACCCGAAATTAGGGCAGAGGATGCTTGTTCGAATTAGGGCAAAAGATATCCTAAAGCCTCCAAATTTCTTCAAAATCGCGCTTTTCATTCGATTGTTCGTCATTTTCCGAGAAATGCACCAATTTCGATTCGTCGTTCGGACTTCGCGAATCAATTGTTCGTCATTTTTGTCAGAAGAAGTTTGATTCAATTGTTCTTCCATATTTCTGCAAAGGGATGAGCTTTTGATTCGATTGTTCTTCCATATCTGTGTTTTCGTTGCTTTGAATAGGCGTGGATGGGAGGATGAAGATTTGACGACAATGTGAACAGCTTGACGCAGCGGGTGACGCAGTTCGGCTACCTACTCTGTCTCCTCAACTCCTTGCAGGGCGACATCGTCTGCTTCCAGGTTTCCTCGGTGTCTGAAATATTTCAGTATTTTTTTGATCCATTGAAATTGTGGTTGTTGGTACACAACTATTTTTTTAGCTTAATTTTTGGGCTTTTACAGGTAGAACAGGTTATGAGAAGCAGAATGGGTATGCAGAAATGACGAGGTTTTGTTTGAAAATAGTGGGGAGCTTTGATGATCTAATGTTCTTTACGTTATAAGTGAAACAGTTGATATGAGACTGTAGATCAATTCGAGAAAGAAAACCTTCGTTGTTGTAGTTTAACTTTGGTTTTGTGCGACTTCTCTGAAAAAGAATTGTTCACATTTAGTGTTTTTTGATTCATTAGGATAGTGCTCGTTGGCATACAGCTAGTATTTTTTTTGCTTCATTTTTTCAGCTTTTCAAGGTGGAATAGATAATGTGAATAGAATAGATGTGTGATAAAGATGGTGTTTTTGTTAAAAACAGTGTGGAGCTTGAATGATTTAATGTTCTTTGTTTTATAGTGAAACAGCTGATGATAGTATAGATTAATTTCAGAATGCCTTGATTATTGTAGATCAACTTGGTTTTATTTGACTTATTTGGGATTGTGCTTGATGGTGTAGAAGGGGATTTTGGTTTCATTTCTGAGGTTATATGTGCAGCAGAAGAGATATGTGAGAAGATAATGGTTTGGTTGGGAAAATGGGTGCTTGGATGATTTGTTTTTCTTTTTATGACGAGGGGCATTTGATATGAGAATATGAGACTAGACTTGGGAGTGTTCTTAACATTGGGTTGGTCATGTGCAAAGATGCCAACTGGGTGCCACAGTGAAGAGATAAGAAATGCATTTTTGGGATGGTCGAAAGAGGGATAGATGAAGACTTAAAAGGATGTGGGTAGAGGTGATGAAGAAAAACATATGGTCTGCAATATGATAAAGTGGAGGGAAAGGATCTGTAACCCCCAACTTAATTATTTGGGATGAGGCTGATGAAAAAGAAGAAAAGAAGTTTCAATTGTGGAAGAAATGAGGGTACTTATTCTTATTTGCGTTTGATTTATTAATATGTGTGACTGTGTAGTGCTAATTAGTGGTTGTGACTATGTAGTGCTAATTAATGACTGACATAGATTGCTCTAGATAGTTTTGAGCCATTTGATGAACAACGAGTTGTTCTTCTTACTGAGGGGTATATATGTGTGTAATGCCCATTAATGTTCAGCTTATAGAATCTAAGGAGAGATCTTGGTGTTGATTGTTGGGGTTCTTACTGTATAAATTTTTTTGGCAGGAGGCTAAGCTATTGATGCAAGAATTAGCGGCTGATTTAACTACAACTGAGGGATATGAGGCTTTCTTTTCATACACCCACACCTCTTATAAAAGGCTTATTAGATACTCTGGTGAGTTGTCGAAGGTCAACCATTGATGCTAGCTTGCTGATTTTGTCGTTAAAATATTACTTGAATGTTTGCCCGTTGTTGATAGTGAGATAGTCTAATCTTTACTGAGCATATGTAAAACCCCATCTTCGGGTATACAGGTTCTTGCTTGTGTTATCTCAGGGTTTTATGGTTAGATCTACGCCGTTGCAGCGTGTAGTATCTATTTGAGCTGTTTCAGGGCATCTTTTTTACATGCATCTTAGGAATTTAAGACTAACGGATTGCCCTTATAGGCCTAGATTGATTTCATTCTTAGATCTTCATTGAAATCAGTTCAGAATTTCGAGACCCACTTAGTTTTTTTGCCTCAATTTCTGTTCGTAGAGTCTTAGTTAGGCTTCGAGTTAGTTTTGACTTTTGTCGGCATTGATCCGAACTTTCCAACCATATATATATATATATATATATATATATATATATATATATATATATATATTATATACCATAGGTAGATCCCGCTAGGCCCGCGAGTTGCCGGATGTCAAGATCATGCCACATGGCAAGATCAGATCATGCCAATCAGCCTAACTTCCTCCCATTTTTCTGGGATTTTTCCCATTGAATCACACCTTCATCTTCCTCTTTTGCTCCCATTGAATGACTTTGTTTTTTGTGTAATCCAGTGGCTCTCTACTTCAACGGGGCTACAAACATTCTCTACACTTTTGGAGGGCGTGCAGTTACAGTGTAATACAAATCCTCCACCAATCTTGCTCTCCTGGAGTAACATGCCATTTTATATGTATGTCTCTATTCAAAACAACTGGTTTTAGTACTAGTACCGGTAAGTAAGTAGTACAACAAACAATGGTGCCCATTAAGAGATTCATGTTCCTTTGTCCTCACTTGGGCCCTCCCCAAAAAATTGGTACAGGTACTCCACAATCATAAGAATCAAAATAACACAAGATCGTGCATTGGTTTGGAAGCTCCAAAATTTGATAAATGGTGGTGAAACAGGGAGATCATGCATGCCATGTGTAAGCTTCAGAAGTTCAAGGCCATATACCTGCCAGCAACCCAGTAAGTATTTACATTGACACTTCCTTCGGTTGCCTCTGTCTACTGGGCTTTCAGTGCCCTGCTTCTGAATCACTCCAATGCCTTTGCTCTGCTCCCAAAAACACCCTTCAGAGACATGGCTGTCATTCTTGTGCTCATTCACCAGGTCCCCCTCTAATTCAAACTTTTTCTTTATTCATGCTTGTTTTTTATTCTTATATATATATCCATGAATTGAACACTCGATGCAAAAAAGAAGCCTTTTTCTTTAAGTGGTACTCAGATTCAGATGAACAGCGTACCTCTTCTATGCTACTAAAAAGTTGATTTATTGGCTGCCCTTTTATATAACTTTTAGTTAATAAAAGTAATGAGTAATACATTTCCACATATATCGCACAACAAAAATATGTTTTTATAGAAAAAGTTTTGCCATGCTAGGCGGTAATATTTGATTTACGTGTACAAGAATTTAAGTCTTCGAATATTTGTTCTACATGTGCTGCTATAAGTCGTGAATATGCTACTAGTCTGTATAAATGTGTTACTGATCAGAAACTTTTGATGAATCTCTGAAGCAAAAGTTGATGTTGTGGTTGCAGTTCATTACTTTTGGGTTTGCATGCACACCTCTGTATTTTGCATGGGAGAAGCATGTGTAAACGTGTTCTTGCTAGGCTGCCTGTTGTCATACCCATCTGGTTCCTTGCCATCATCTTCTCCTTCCTCGGACCTATCAACTCCACTGTTGGTTCCCTCCTCCTTAGCTTCATCGTCTACATCATCCCTGCCTTGGCTCACATGTTCACCTTCCGCTCACCCTCTGCAGGTATACATTAAGCTCTCCTTCTCATTTTACTATATTCTTTGTGTTATATGCCACTGTAAATTTTATCATCCTTGTAATTTACTTCATCTTGATCAAGCTGGTTTGTACATGTACTGATAGAGTAGATAGTATCTGTTATCTACCGATAGAATAGACAAGTTACCGTCACTTTGTCATAAAGATCAATTGTTGATGACATATTCTATTGGGTTTTTGGAGTTGATATTGAATGTTGGTTGGTGTGCAGAATGCAGTGGAGAGGCCACCATGGTTTGAGGGGAGATGAACAGGAGCATACTCCATCAATGCTTTTGTGGTGGTGTGGGTTTTGGTGGTGGGATTTGGGTTTGGAAGATGCGCTTCTGTGACCAACTTTGTGCATCAAGTGGACACATTTGGTCTCTTCACCAAGTGCTACCAGTGCCCAATTCCTCACCCTCCTCTTGTGCAGAACTCTACTGCTCCTTTCCCTCCCTCTCCTTCTCCTTATGCTTCCCACCACCAGATGCACCATCCCCACAGCCCTTGAAGCCCTTGAAGTTGGTGTTCCATTGAGCAAGTGGGAGGGGAGTTGTCCAAAGTTGTGAAGGTAGCTTGGTCTGTTCAAGAAAAGAAAGAAAAACAAAGAAGAGAGTTTTGACAATATTAGGAATCTTTCTTATGGTGTTTTCAATGCCTCTTTAGGAGTTGTGGCTTATTGATGTAGTGAGCTTGGAAGCAATGATTGAGTGTTTTGTATGTTGACATTCTTGAGTGTTTTGTATGTTGACATTCTCATGCGCCAAAAGGTGTACAACAAGTCTTCATCAGTTGTTCTTTTTGAATCATCTTGTAGAGCTTGAAAAAGAGGATTTAGCGATTGGTTTATATATGTTACAAGTACATAAATCCTCCCCTTAGATTTTGGCGATCATTGCATCTTATTCTTTTGGTGGTCACTGTGTCTTGTTTTTCTTTTTGTTCTGTATCAAACCTCGACCAAAGTAGCTAATGAAAGCGTCCCTCAGCACCATAAAATAGTAAGGCATTTCAATCTTATTATTCATCTTAACTCCTGGAACAGCAACATATATTCACAATATCATCTATTAGCCATTCTTGATTTAATATAAACAACATGACTAATAGAGGGATCAAAATTGTCAAGTATGATGAAAAAGATCACTCGAATTTCTTTCGGATGATACCATTGTAGGGGCAATAGCAGACCCACATTTGCTACTAATCTACCATCAGCTCAAGTCTTTAACTTTTGAACCAACAGATAAAAAGGAGAAAAATTAGGCATGAAAAATACTGGCAAAGAAAATACTGGCAAAGAACCAAAGACAATGTGCTTTCCTGTGTTCAAGACTGTGGAAACGGGAAAACTTTTTAAGAATGCCGCGCACTTACAAGCAGGCTTGCAAATTTTACGAAGAGTCCGTTGATTTTTGTGTTTGTTCATATATAGCATATATATATCTGAAAGTCTTTATGAAAATGTAGGTATAAGCCTTTTGTAAATAAATGCACACTGATACATTGTTACCATCCAATTGGAGTTGCAAGAAAGGGCCTAAGAAAATTTGTACAAAGTGAAACCAAGAAAAAAACAAAAGAAAGAAAAGAACATAGAAGAAGTGATTAAAATTTATTTAGTTTTCAACTAAATAAAATTTTCACTCTGAAATCTAACTGAAGTTTTTCACTCAGAAAAGCAAATAATAACCGTAACAGTTTTTGTGATTATACAGAGAACTTAACCCTTCCATCGTCTGCTGCACTTCCCTTGAAAATTGCACATTTTCCTCTCTGCTCCAGTATTCTGAGTGCTCTCATCAATAGTCCGATCAGTACCCTCCAGCTCTGATCAAAGATTAAACTTTAGAAAGATGACCAACGAGCTAAATTACACAAGTCTGATAAATAATTACATTGATCAGCACCTTGTTTAGCAAGTATTATTCAAGCTTATAACCTATTCTTCTAC
>JAURVB010007471.1:0-12555 GCA_033002965.1 Piper betle
ACTAGTTTGATAATAAAAAGTCAAAACCTTATTATTGACATAATGTGAATGAATGTTAAATAGCACTAACAACTCCCAATCCCAAAAATTCAATAAAAAAAATTTATTTAAAATCATTCATAAATATCATTGTACCGATATGATAAAGGTAAATATTAATTCTTAAGAATTAATTTAGTAAAATATTATTTATAATTCGTTCTTAAGATTTACAAAACGCTAAATAAAATAGCCTAATTAAATTTTTTTGGGGTTTTACAGTTCCACTTTGAGACATAAGTCCTAGGGCGCAACTTGTTGACGAGCTCAATTGCTTCATTGTCGATGGGATTGATGCATCACTCTACTTTCTCTTCTTGTTGCATCATTTTTACCCCTGTATCGATGAGGTTCTCACACCAGGAGAGCGAAGGGTTATGAAAACCATATTCTGCGGCCTATATCATGATTGTGGTGTGCTTGGCTTACCTTCAGAGTCCAGAGGAGAGGAGTATTGAGAAATTGGCGAGGATGATAGAAAGGAAGTTGCCCAATCATTTGCAGGTTGCACGCCGGTGTAGTTTCCTTTAGGTGTTCTGATATTCTTCTTATAGTGTACTATCCCCTTCTTATTTTACTTTAATAAGAACTAATGAATTCGTATGCTAGTTTGATATTATAGTTTTTTTATTTTATGGACAGGTAACTTGTTAGTGACATTTTTTTCATTTTAATATTTATGTAGGTGGTGTACCTAGAGTGTCGCTGACGGTTACAATGGATTGTTTATGTCTTCACACATACATATATTCCCGTCGCGTTGTTGTCGTGCTATTTTATGCTCTTTTCCTATTTTATTTTTGTCATCGAACATTTTTACTCTTGGCTAAATATATTGATCTAATAATTCCATGTTTTGGGAAACTTATATTTTTAATAATTTATAATATTTTGAATAATGTTTATATTTCCATTGCTTTTGCTTGCTACGGTTGTGCGTGGTGGTTGTCTTCCATCGAAGATGCCAAAAAGGTTTAGACCTTTAGGGGTTTTGTGGGTGTAGTCTTCTACGTAATTAAGTTAAGAGATAGTAATATTAAATAATATAACATTTCGATTCAAATTAAGGATGAACCGGGCATGAGATGCTATACTTTTAATCCCTAAACCCTACATACGCCTCCAAAGCATGTGAATTTATAACTATCAACACGGATTTAACCCTAATAATGGTAGGTGTAGGAAAATCAAAATCAGGTATAAGATCATATACAATCAAGGGCTCAATAATGATAAGGCACACAAAACTGGAGGTTGACGTTAGGTCAAAAGTAGATAAAACTAAGTTATAAAATTACGATAGCTATACAAGGTTCAGTAAGCGAAACTTACTCAAATAGTTTCTTGACTATCAAGAATTCTCTATTTCTCAAGAAGCTTTGCTAGAATTCTAACTCACTTAATCTTCATGTATTTAATAAGTATCACCAAGGTCAAAGTTTTAAGGATCACTAATTGAATCACATGGTAATAAGACTTATAGTTAAGCAATACAATCAAACAAGACCATGAATTATTGTCAAGCTGAGGCTTCAAACAGACTACGATTATATTATATCTCTCAATTATATTATCTTTCTCTTATCAAGTTTTCGGGGGTACTTAACCAAAACTTTCACAAAGAATGATAGAATTGTAACTGACCAGCAAACGACTAACTAATAGCATAACATACGAAATACTAATCAGCAGGCAATATGTGAGAACAGTCAAAATATCACGCACATCTCAAGTCCAGTAACTGCTAATTAAAGTTAATACAGACCAATTACGAAGTAAAGTTCCCCCCAAACTCCAAATAAATTGTGTTTTCACAGTGAAAGAAGATTAACAATAACCACACAAAATTAAGGCACATCAATAAAGAGAGGAGAAGGGAAAGGAAAGCTTTATTCAGTTGCCATTGGACGAGTCATCCTTCTCATCAGAGCTTTGGCATTAGAGACGACAGCAAAGTGGCCAGTCAATGGCTCACTCCCACCCAGGCGTGTAGCTATTTCTTCTTCTTCATTCACTTCATCCTTTGCATCTTTTGAGGTTGGTGTTTGGCTAGAAGTGCTTGGAATACCTACAAAGAAACTATCAGGCGGCAAAGGAAATGTGAGATGTTAGCTTAATTGTCCTTATTCTTTCTTTCCTTGATAAAAAATAAATGATTCCATTTGTATTGGTATTGTGCAAAATGCATCATCTTCTCCTGTAATTCCCTTATTATCTTCAATTAATTCTTCACCTGTTCAAAATTGTGGGAGAGGAGATATGTGAGGAGTCATTGGTAGCAACTGTTGATTTTGCCCCTAGAAAAACTTAATGAAAGATTCAGATGGAAGATATCACTCTAACACCAAAGCACAAGATATGATTAACTGAGTTTAGAAATAGTTCAATCCGATCTTAATTAAAACCTATCATGAAATATAAAGTGAAATATACTATGTGTCTTAACCGAATGAAATAGGTATAACTTTAGCAAATCAACAAGTGATCTATTAATAAATTTATAGCAAATCTTATATATTGACAAACTTGTCAAACCATGCATAAGATGAGAGACAAAAAAATAAACCAAATTAGATCAAGAGTAAGGTAAAAGATACAATAAAGATTTTTCTCAGAGGTTTCCAACTAGTACACCCTCTTTTACACCATTGTACCCTATAATCGGGTATGTTTTTTATGCTTCACCATTATCAAACTCAATGAATGTTACAACCTAAATGTACAACCACTTTTCCTTTACCAAGCAAGATCCAAGTGCTTCATAAACCACTTGTCCTTCGCCGCACTCAACCCCAAGTCATCTTCATAAGGTACACTTGTCCATCATCCGTTGACCTCTAACTTAACTTTACAAGCCAACCAAACACTTACAATTACAAACACAACTCACAACTCTACACCAAGAGTGTACAAAGACCACTAGTGCAAGCTTACACCATAAGATAACACCCGACTTGTTTACAACAATTCCTCACAAGATCAATAACATCTTTTACATAGAAATCACTAAATAAATTTATAGAAAATAACCAATTATCACACATTCTCTTCAATCCTAAAGTTGAGAACTTGACAAATATAACTTTAAGAAAGCATACCTAATCCGTAATCCCACTTATCAATCTTTCTTCCTTTCTTCTTTTGATTGTACCATTGAAGCTCAAAACTTTCTCCAAAGACCAAGTTCCATGTTTATTACCTAATACTCCATAGCTTGCTCAAGGTTTCTAACAACTTGAGTAATTAGTGTTGAGTAGGCTCCTCCAAACTCCACACTAATTTCCTCTAAAGTTCAAATTCATACATGTTCAACACATTTAAAGCTTTAGGCTCCACATGACATTTTGGCCTTCAAGGTCTTTCAAATCTTTAGCTCGTGTCTATGTCCAATGGCTTCATCTGCAAGTCCAAATGCAAGAGCCAAAGTCATCATGACCGCAATATCATATCCATGTCCAATGTAAATCCCCAACTTTGGGTAAAGGTTTTACCCGCTTGTAGTTTTCCTAGTTTAGAACAGTCTCGAGTCGGTTCAAGGGAGCTCGAGCCAGAACAATTTTGAGAATACAAGTACGAGGCCTAGATGGCCATATGAGCATGTTATGGAGGTTGAGTGTAACGACTCACCCTAACCAGGTCGGGCTTACTTAAAAAGTTAAATGTTGTAAACAAACTATTCATGAACATGAATCATAATACGGTAAATAAGTCTATAAAATTTATAAATCATAAAAAAATAAATCATGTTCTAATAGCATGTGAAAAGACATAAAAATAAAGTCCCACATTCTCTAATCGTTTCCCATAGCCACATTTATAACACAAGAGAATAAAAGGAAGTCCAATTTATTATCAATTCACCAAACCTTGGTTGGTAAGAGATCCACCAACCACACTTTTAGTTCTCAGTCCAAAGCTGCTCACCTGCCGAGGCAATTCTACCTTAGTGATAAAACCACTAAGCCGTATAATTAAATTAAACAAGTCAATATAATCCCTATTATTATTTCGTGAGACATTTAGCTGTTATGAGCCTATGCCGAGCTCTTAATATGCTAGGAGTGGTGGCGACCCCATCCAGCTCCAATCCGATGCATGCGCACACATGCTACGTGGCCCATGGCCTGTAATTACCGATATTTGCCATTGACTCACCCCTTCGGTATCACAAGTGCATAATGAGCCATCTTACGCCATTGCGCCTTCCCTTTCGGCATGGGGGCACATATTAAATCTTTCAGAGGGTGATGCCCCGTGTCGAATTGAGTTGACCCCGGTTGTGCTCGGTGCATAGTAGTCGGATATGAACTCAAGTCGACGAAGACTCCCACATAGTAATTTTAAAGGGTGCAGCTCCGTGTCGGACTGAGTCAATTCTTTAACCCCTGTTGCACTCCGTGCAAGGTGGTCGAATCTTGGCTCAATCCGACCAGGGCTACCAAAAAGGGAAAATAGAACATTTCAAATAATTATAAGGACCTGGATAGTTCGTAAGTGAACCTGCAACTGTGACCAACGATCCTAATCTTAACGAGAACATAAAATTATACATAAGTATAATTTTATTGGAGTAGAAATGCATGCAACTAAATGACTAATATGTATCATTATTAAAATTTGACAACATAAAGCATGCAAAATTCATTAAATATTAAATTCTTCATGTAAGATAATCATTTAAGCTCTACTTTACATTTTAAATTAATTATTTAAATCATAATTCACACTTCACTAATAATAAAATAATTATTAATTATTTAATTACTATTATTAGTATATTTTTCTTTGAGCTGATAATTACTTAACCACGATCTTAACGATTTAATTTAAGGTTTTAATTTTTTAATCATTATCATTATTAATAGCAATTTAATTAATTATGTCGTTCAATTAAATTATTTAAAATGATTTGTACTATCCTAATTCAAAGATATTTCTAATACAATTATTTTAAAGTATTCAACCCAATAAAGATTTGAACTTTATGTATTTTCATTATGTTATTTAGGTTCTTTTTACACGATTATAGTTTAATAACTCATTTTCTACCTTACTGACTCGTTATTACCTAATATTAAATTTAATATGGTAAAGGTGAAATCTTTATTTTGTTAATCACTTATAACCATCCGATTTAAAATTAATCGCTTGTAGTACGCCGATTAATTATCGGCCGTTTATCATTACCGTATTTTTATTACTTATGGCGATTTCGTATAATAATTAATTGGTTCAGCAACTTTAACCCATAACTTATTAGAAAATTTATTTTAAAATTTATTACGAGTTAGTATTATTTTTATCTCAAGTCGGTGTCGAGTCAACCCTTATTTACAAGTTTGCCTTCTTCTTCTTCTTCGTCTTTCCCGTCGGCCCTTCTCTTCTCAAGACTCCAGCCCCCTCCATTTACGTTGCCACCACAATCGGGTGGTCGCCTCAGCTCCCTCGACCCTCTAGCGACCTTCCTGACCAGATTGGAACCCAATCACTGCCCAAGACAGCCGGGTTTCTTCACCCATCACCGTCACCTTTGTTTTTTTTTCTATTTGCTACACCAGGCCAGCATCCATGGATACAAACATCAAAGGTGCCAACTTCAGCCATTGATTGATTGATCTCTTGCACCGTGCTACAATGTTTATTCACCTTAGGTTCCGCTACCTCAGGACCGGAGTACGTCCAGGCAAGATCGGCCATAAATTGGAATGATCGCCGCCCTGTTTACAAGCGAGGAGGTCACCCGAGGGGGACTGTTTGCTGGTATGGCAAAACACCCAACACCCGTATTCCATTTAACTGGGTAACCGGGTCAAGAATCAAATATAACTAGGTAACCAGGTATAGAATCAAATATAATAATCATATAATTAAAAAAATCTAATGTTCGATCCTTGCCAGACGGAGTCGAATATTTTATTTTATTTTATTTTTTACACAGACTTTACAATCTCCCCAGCTTGGAAATATTTCATCCCCAAAATATCATAACGGGCAACTGAACAATCATGATTAATTTTTTCTTCGAGATCAGTTCATGCTACTACAATTAAAAGAATTTTATGGCACAAATAGGGTAGGGTATTTCCTTGCCATTTCTTGTTCAGTCTCCCATGTAGCTTCCTCTATGCCCTGAATTTTTCCACAATACTTTTACTAAAGGAATTTCCTTGTTCTTGAGTGTCTTTATTCCCATGCTAGGATGCAAATCAGCTTTTCCTCGTAGGTTAAATTTGATTGTTGCTCTAAGTCTTCAAAATTTATGATTATATGAGCTTTATCTCGTACATATTTCTTTAGCATTGACACATGGAAAACATTGTGTACTCTAGCTAGGCTTGTGGTAATGCTAGTCTATATGCACAATTTCCAACTCGATCCAGGATTGGGAACGGTCCTATGAATCTTGGCTTCCACTTCCCTGATGTTCTAAATCTGATCAACCCCTTCGTAGGAGATGTCTTTAGGTACACAAATTCTCCAACTTGGAACTCTAAGTCCCTCCTTTGGGAATCA
The DNA here is from genome assembly GCA_033002965.1 of Piper betle. NCBI lineage: Eukaryota > Viridiplantae > Streptophyta > Magnoliopsida > Piperales > Piperaceae > Piper > Piper betle. The sequence goes on from JAURVB010007471.1 coordinate 6,553, forward strand.
GCATAACTCTTATGTTGATCCTGTGCTGCCTTAAGCCATTGCTGAATGAGTTTCACCTTTTTAGTTGCTTCTCTCACCAACTCTGGCCCGACTATAACTACTTTGGTAGACTCTAGCCAGTACGATGGGGACCTACAAGGCCTACCATATAAGGCTTCAAATGGTGTCATCCCTATACCGGCTTGATAAGAGTTATTGTAGGTAAATTCAGCCAAGGCTAAGTATTTCTCCCAGTCACCTCCCCATTCAAGAATGCATGCTCACAACAAATCTTTCAAAGTTTGAATAGTCCTCTCACTCTAACCATTAGTTTGGGGATGATATGTTGTACTCAGCTTGATTTGGGTCCTCATGACTTTTGGAAAACTTCCCAAAAAGTGAGGTGAATAGGGGATCTCGGTTGGTTAAATTTGTCGTCCACAAACACGAGAATAAACTTGTCCAAGTATGTGTGAAATATTTTGTTCATGAGTGACATAAAGGCCGCTAGTGCATTTGCTAGACCAAAAGGCATGACCAGAAACTCATAATGTCCATATCATGTTCGGAAAGCTGTTTTCTATATGTCTGACTCCTTTACTCACAACTGGTGATAACGAGACCATAAGTCTATCTTAGAAAATACTCCAACTATTTTTAGCTGATCAAACAAGTCATCAATCCTCGATAAGGGGTACTGATTCTTGACTATCACTTGATTGAGTTGTCGATAGTTGATACATCCATCTTTCTCTCCACAAAAAGAACAAGGGCTCCCCAAGGTGAAGTACTTAGTCAGATGAAACCTACCTGCAATGACTCTTCTAGTTGACTCATTAACTCCTTGAGTTCTGCTGGAGCCATGCGGTATGGTGCTTCAGAAATTGGTGTTACTCCAGGTGCGAAGTCAATGGCGAACTCCACTGCCAGCTTAGGAGGTAACCCTCCATTTACCTGAATGCATCTTGTTGCAATTTTGACATCGCCTCAACAGGATATCCTCAAACTTCCTTTTAATGTTCCCCTCTATGTTCCCTTGGTAGTTTTGCTATTGGTGTCCTGCTGACCTATTTTGGTTACTAACAGGGTTGGCATTTTTGTGCTGTGAAGTAGCCTTTCCTTTCTTCTATGCACGGTCATACTCGAACACCAACTCCTGAGTAGTGGCTGAGTCAATCACTTCAGTTATTGTACTGCTTGGAACTGTAGCAATCTTACCCCTCAATTTTGGATTCAATCCCCAAAAGAATTTGTCAGCTCTAAACTTATCAGTTGCCAGAATCCTAGGTGCAAAATGCTCCAACTGTAAGAATTTCTTATCATATTCCCGGACTGAATCCTCCCCCTAAACCAAATTGGCTCTACTGCTTTCTTCTAGATAACGGGCTCCAGAAAATATTGTCCATTGAAAGCTGCCAAAAATTTTGCCCACGTGATGTAAGAAATCTGACGTCGATGGAATGTGGTTTTTTCCATAGATTTCCACTAGTAAGATGCTTCCTCCTGAAGCATGCATTTTGCCAACCTCACTTGATGGCGCTGGGGCATGGATAGAGCCCTAATACTTTTTCGGTAAGGTCTATCCAGCTCTCCACCTTCATTGGATTGATCCCTCCAATAAATACCTCAGGTCAATTCTTCCTAAACTTTTCCAAAGTGTAACGGTTACTATCATCAACAGCTAGCGGCAACACTTGTCAGACTACTGGTGGCACCGGGTTTGGAAGCTACCCTTGTAACACCCCGCTTCGGCTCACCCGTGAACTGACCTGGAAATGTTACCGGCGACCGAACCGTTCACTAATCTACTGGGTTCGGTTAAGCCGACCCGGATCTACCCTCGGCGTCTCAAGATGGAGATGCAAATGTGAAGTGCATAGATGGGATGCGTGGGTTCTAATGTAGTCCTACATGCATGCTATGATGTGCAAGCAAAACAAAACCATGCAATGGCAAGAAATTTTTAATAAAAAAAATTATCCACAACAAGGGTATATAAATATTTTATCAAAATACGATAAAACATGATAATCTACCGTAGCATTCATCATTATCTCCTTCGTTCCAATTGAACCGAGCCTGAACTCCAAACTCACTACTCATTCACATTTATCCGTTAATTTCATATCAAGCAATTTATCTAACAAACACATCAAAATTATCATTCACGTAGCAATAACACACTGTCCTTATAGATTACACACGGCAGGTACATGTGTGCGCGGTTCCGTGCTACTCCTCCGCAATCCCGACAGCTTTCATTGCTCGCATTCCTCACCTACATATATATATATAGAAAAACCGTCAGTAACGAGTGTTACCGGCCCGAAAAATAACTAATATCAATCTGGCACAGGAGAGCAAACTCTCCTGTTGAATGAAAACCATATACTTCCTCAAGCACTCTCATCAGGGCACATACGGGAGCCGTCGCCCTCGGGTCGACAGCATCCCCCTTTCTTTCTCATTCTCATACCTTGGCCATTTCTCTATCGCTTCTCGCATCAAATCTCATTCCTTTCCGCCCTCTACACCTTCCATATTACTCCTGGCCTTGAGTACGAAGGCCGAGCACTCTCAGGCAGACTGCCTTTAGTACCCTTTGAAAGCACAAGTCTAGACATGGGCTGCAATGTAGTACCCGTGAACCTCCACACTTCTCCGGGATTGAGGAACTCAAAGGTGGAGTTGTCAGGATCCCTTGGGAATGAAACGGCCCGCACACCATTCCAGAGCCCACTATCGACACACACGTGCCCGCTCGCGTAGCACGGTAGTCGGATTTCCCTCATTCAATCTCTCACAAAAACGCGAAAACTATACATATATATAGGTCTGGGTTGGGATTCATACAATAGGCCCGAAGGCAACGTGAGTTGGATCTGAAGTTCGAAAACAAACTCGAGGGATCTCATCCTCGAGGGTTATTAATCCGGAAAATTGTTGGCTAAATGGCCCGAGTTAAGTGGGATCCGATAAAACGCCACTTAACTCGTCCTGCACGTAATAAATCAAATCCACAATAGAATAGCGTAAACCAGAGAACGAGTCCTAAACGGACCTGGTAGAAGCTCCAAACGGGTCCACGCGCCTAGGCGGCGAGCTCCTACACCGTACCTACACAATCAAGCTAAAAACTAACGCCCGCATGATGAATCACACATCCTATAGCATGCACACACACTCAACACAATCACGCATCAATCAACACACATCAACCTATATCAATTCTAGCAAGTCTACTTAGGCTAGTTTGCATTAGATCATGATCATTACCTAGTTACCCTAATTAGTTTCTTAGCCTCCATTTTTAACACCACTCAATCAAACAAATTTCATATTTTATCCTTAATCAATTCTACATGTATACATATAATTATAACACGCAATTCACCAATCCTAGCATGCAATTCTAATAATCAATACTTTTAAATAACTAAGTTAAAATAAATTATACCTCGCGTCGTCGAAAATCGGCGACGGCTAGGGTTTCCGTTTCGTGGCTCGAAACTCGAATTTGGCACCTAGCGGCGTCCGAAGTCCGATCAGATTGGACCGGGTGCGTTCGGCGGATGATCCGGCAAATTTCCCACGAATCCAATTTTCCGCGGTTCCGGCGGTTTTCCGGCGAGTGTCGGCAGTTTTCTGGCGGATTCCGACGGTTTTCTGGCGATGATTCGGGACGGGGCAATCAGGGGGTCTATCGGCACCAGCTCGACGAGCTTGGTCCAATGGTGGTGTCAAACAGGGTAGCCGAGGCGACGATGGCCGTCGACGGCGGCGTCGAAAATGGGTGGCGGCGGCGGCGTGCTCCGATCGGGGCTACGGCCGGCCTCGACGGCGGTCGGGATGATGGGGGAAACGTCGGCGACGGCGAGGGGGTGAGACTGGTGGTCACAGTGGCGGTGACGGCGACCGAACGGCGGCGGAATCCGGCCCGGAGTGGCGACGGCCGAGGCGGCCTCGTGGCGTCGCGGCGGCGCGCTGGCAGGCGATCGGTGGCCGGGGTTGGTCGTGGCGGCACGGCGACGGCACAAGGCAGGGGGCGTCGATCGGCGGCAGCGCGGCGTCGGCGGCGGCGGCGGCAGCACACACGGCGAGGGTTTAGGGAGGGTAAGTGTTGGGAGGGAGAAGAATACCCTCAATGGCAGTTTCGTAAATAAGTATTGACTCGATTCCTACTCGAGTCAAAATAATAACTAGTTCGTAATAAATTCTAAAAAAAATCTAGAAAAATATGGAAAAATTCCATAAAATAAAACAAACACAACAACATCCAAATGGCATGCTCTATAACTAATAACCCACCTGAATATAATCCAACGCGTCCTAACGCGTTATTCGGCCTAAAACTATTTCTCCGATCAAACATATAAAAAGAAAAAATACTGCATACTTTCATATATTCTGATAACTCATATCTCACCATCTTCTCGACGTTATCATCATATATTCAGGTACACCTGACTCTCATCGCTCATAACTCACGGCTGGCCTCGACTCAGCACGCGGTTCATGAAACTGACTCGACTCGAACCAATGGTTGAACCGACTGGTTCGGTAACATAAAACCCTGACTCGAGTCACGGGTTTTACAGCCCTCGCTTGCCCGGGTCTGCTAACCCTGCCTACCCTTGGGCAGTCCCTTGACCACCGTCTGGGGTGATGTTGGGACACAGTGTTGAGTTTGAGGCTCCATTCCCTGCTACCACTCCTAGTAACCGTTGAAAAATATTTTGAACCATAGAATTTGTATTTGGTGAAGCCTGCACCAGTCCCTGTATAGCCGTCACGATCAGGGCCAATACATTCTTTGTGTTTGAATTTGACTGAGTAGATCGGTTTGACTGTCTACCAGTGCCTGCCACCTGAAACGTTGAAAATTTTTTTCCCATCATCATTCATTAATATGTTTTATTTCAATTTTGACTTAGATTTATTAGCAATTAAACTTGTTAATTAATAACATAAAACATTGGGAAAAGATAATTACTAGACTTTTTAACAAGGTACTTGAGTAATAAAGTGTGAGCTAGTGGGAAACCGTGCATGATACCACCTATAACGACCCAGCCTAACCGGAGCGGGGTTACTTAGAAATTAAAATGTTGTAAATACATGTTCAACCGTGCTCAAGGTTTCTAACAACTTCAGTAATTAGTGTTGAGTAGGCTCCTCCAAACTCCAACACTAATTTCCTCTTATGTTCAAATTCATGCATGTTCAAAACATTTAAAGCTTTAGGCTCCACAAGACATTTTGGCCTTCAAGGCCTTTCAAAGCTTTAGCTCATGTCGATGTCCCATGGCTTCATGTCCAAGTCCAAATGCAATAACCAAAGTCATCATGATCACAATATCATATCCATGTCTGATGTAAAACCCCAACTTCGGGTAAGGGTTTTACCAGCTTGTAGTTTTTCTGGTTCGGATCAGTCTCAAGTCAGTTTGAGCGAGCTCGAGCCAAAACAATTTTGAGAATACAAGTACGAGGCCTACATGGCCATATGAGCATGTTATGGAGGTTGAGTGTAATGACCCGCCCTAACTCGGCCGGGCTTACTTAAAAAGTTAAATGTTGTAAACATACTATTCATGAACATGAATCATACCATGTTAAATAAGTCTACAAAATTTATAAATCATAAAAAATAAATCATGTTCTAATAGCATGTACCAATACAGAAAAATAAAGTCCCACAGTCTCTAACTATTTCCCATAGCCACATCTATAACACAAGAGAATAAAAGGAAGTCCAATTTATTATCAATTCACCAAACCTTGGTTGGTAAGAGATCCACCAACCACACTTTTAGTTTTCAGTCCAAAGCTGCTCACCTGCAGAGGCAATTTAACCTTAATGATAAAACCACTAAGCCACATAATTAAACAAAACAAGTCATTATATTCCCTATTATCATTTCTTGAGACTTTAGTTGTTATGAGCCTATGCCGAGCTCTTAATATGTTGGAAGGGGTTGCCACCTCATCCAGCTCCAATCCCATGTATGCGCACACACATGC
>JAURVB010007474.1:0-15539 GCA_033002965.1 Piper betle
AATCACCGATTTTGCTGACAAAAAGGCCTTTTGGAATGGTAAGTAAATCAAGTTGTCTTTTCTTTTTATTTTCACTAGTGGTGCACCCACAAGTAGCACTGGCAGTTATTATAAATTCTACAATTTACTATCTTATGTTCTTATGTTTATTATAATTTATTTTTTAAAGTACTATGAATGGTTTTATGTTTATATACTGATTAAAAGAAATCAACCAATTATTTTATAAAGATCTCAAATTTGAAAATTAAACAACTCTATAAATGACAATTATTTCATAAACATACAATATGTAAACTCCTTGAAGAGAGCTACTCAAATATCCATATATGAATGATAATTCTTTCTAAAACTTAACAATAAATCCCTTCAAAGAAAGCACTAAATATAATAATCACTTGTAGTATAAACTTCATAACTGTTTTTTACGAAAGAATTCTGAAAAAGACATATACGGAAAGTAATGTAATTATTTGCTAATATAGAAAAAGGTATTTAAAAGCAAATAACCCAGAATATATTATTTCATGATTTTAATTAAATTTTTTACAAGTTAGAGCATTTTCAATTTAAATTTTTGATATTATTTTATGTTATTTTAGATTCGCATGGGTAGTTCTAGTTCTTAATAGTTGTTTATATTCCTCTTTGTATAATATGAAGGTTGTCATCCCTTTGGTTCTATTTTTAAATTTTTTAATTTCTTATTTTTCACTTTTCCTAAATTATAAAATTAAGAAAAGATACATATTTCACTTTTAAAAATATAATTCATCTTTGAATTTTTAATTATACTAAAAATGAACAAAATAATATAGTTATATTTAAATTATTGAAATAATCAATTTAATAGTTACATTTATTTATTTATTTATTATTATTTATTATTAATAAAATTAAATTATAATTTTATCAAATAAAAAATCGTAAAAAATAATAGTTTGCATTTAATATTTAAAATTTTACTCAATGTTTTTTTTTACATAGTAACTTAGTATTGCCTACTCAATTAAACTTATGACATATTTTTAATATATATTTTAAATTAGTTTTCTTAAATTGAATTAAAATATGTTATTTAATAGTACATACATAATTGTAGAATTCATTTCTAAGTATTAATTATCCAAAAAGAAAATAAACAGATTTTTATTTTAGGGTTTATAGTGTTAATTCAAATACCAAGTATAATTCCTAATATAAAAAAGTGGAAAAAATTTAAAATTAAAAGCATGAAGTTTATTTAATTCATCACTCTATTATCAACTCCATACATTCATAGATGTATGTTCGGACGTGGGATTTTGGCTCTCATGAATTAGTCTTCACTTCATTGTCAAAACAGGTTAGATGAGTTGGTTCAGTGGGACCAAAGGTACCCTTGATGCGTAAAAAAGTCTTGCATAGCGAAAATAAAATGGCAAGTGTGAGGAATAACTCCAAAGATTTTTTACGTGGTTCCTTAGGGTTTAATTCGAATTCCTAAGTCAGTCCACGGTGGCTTGATAACCCGGATTCACTATTTTCCTTGATATTTACACTTTACACAAAATAGTGAATTTTGCTGTCTTTAAGTAAATTTGCCTTTGAGATCTTAAACTCCAATACCCTAGTTTCTCCCTTTCTAGTCTTCAAATCTTCAAAATAGCCCCTCCACCAACTCCAGAGCGCTCTAAAAATGGTGCGGTAGCAAGTTTCACCTTGATCCAAGGTCTAGAAGGCCTTCAAATTTTGTGGGAATGATAATTGACCGAACCAGACCGTCTCGGGTTGGTTTAGAGGAGGATAAATGGTGAACCAGACAGGCTGGCGTGCGCAGGCTTCTTGAGATTTCTAGGTGCGCTAGGCTTCATGTGGAGTTTAGTGCGTCAGTTGGTTTTGGGCATGGACGGCTATACAGCGCGGTCACGGTACAGGTCTCGTCACGATCGTGCCAATGGAAAGCAGTCATGGATTCAGCAGAACAAATGGACTAGATCCACTAAGCGGGCCCAATAGACCCACTTAGGGTGGGTGGTGCACTAGCGGCTTTGGTGGCTCTAACGACGATGTTTCTGGCAACTAAGGCTAGCAACGATCACCCAGATCAGTGGCTCTAGCATTGATGAAGCTTATTGTGGTGATCCGGTGGCCGAGACACCTTTGATCGGTAGAGACGGCACCAAAAAGTTTTGGCAGAACTGGTTTTTGGCCCGGCTGTGTTGCTGCTTTTCGGAGAAGGCGGCGGCCGAATGCGGAGGTTCTTGATTTGGGTTTGTAACCAGCGATGATAGGGACCGATTAGAGGCAGTGGATTGTCTAGTGGTAGCTCCGGTCGGCCGGACAGAGATTGGAAAGATAGCCGAATCTACTATTGCATTGATCTGGTGGGCGTTTTCTAGGCTGTTTTTCGGCGAGGGTGGCTTCCTTCCTTGGGGATGTCAACTTGGGTTGTGTCAGCGGTGTTGAGGGGAGTCCGGCCGAAGTTGACTGCTTGTTGCTATGCTGCTATGGTGAGCCATTTCTAGAAGCTTTTCCGACAACAAAGGGATTCTCAGGTGGTGTCTCTCGGATGGGTTTTGTTCCTGCCTATGAAGGAAATTCAGTAGGAGGTTGTGGAGTGGCTGGAGGCAGCCTGGAATTGCCAGACACACGCCGAGAAGATGGTTGTTTGATGCTATTTCTTAATACAGCAGGGGGCTTTTCTTTGCTTTTACTAGCGGTGGCGAGCTTCTCCGATGATGGTTCTTGGCTGGGTTGTGTTTGGGGCACTCCAATCTTCGCGCTGCTGGTCTTAGAGGTGGCTCCGGAGAAGTGGCTCCTCCCCTTTTCCTTGTTTTCTCTGCTTCTTCTCTACCACTCCTTTCTTTCTTTTGCTTCTTGATTCCACTTTTTTCACAACAACGAACCTCCCGAACTCTTTCTAGTCTCCTCCCGTGGTAAATCAAATGAAGACTGGCTGGGTTTCTTTGTTATGGAGGAGTTCTTTGACGCATGTCTTCGGCGGGTGGGGGGCGGGGGGTTTGGCTTCTTCTTCCGGTCTTCAACTTTGCTTGCTTGCTCTGCTCTATCCTTCCTCCTCTTCAATGCAACACCGAGCCTCCTTCTGGACTTCACTGGCCAACAGCAACAGCGTTGTGGATTGAGGACATCTCTCCTTGGCAAGACTCGGCTTTGACAAGGCAGCAGCGAGGGTAAGGTGCAGCAAATCTCCAAGGCAGCAGCGGTGATGATCAACAAGGCTTCGAATGAGCAAGGTAATGGCTCTTGGCTTTCCAGCAAGGGTGCCAGCAGTCCACGGTGGGGAACTTTGATCGGGTGTTGGCAAGGGTACCGGAGTAGCATCTCCGGCGAGCGACTCTCTGTCGGGCTTCTCTTCTAGATTTCTTCTTCCTGTTTCTTCCTTCTCTTATTCTTCTCTCTTTCTTCAACACATGAGCCTTTTTTTTACTCTAGGAGCCCCCCTTCGCATCTCTCTTCTCTGTCATTTATAGAACCTTCTACCATTTTTGGTTCCTCATTTCAAGCCCCAAAATTATCACTAGCCTTTCTTATCCTCTCCTTCTTCACTATCTTCTTCCTTTGATTTTGGAACCACCGTGGGCTGACTTAGGTATCCAAAGTGAACCTTAAGGAACCAAGTAAAAAATATTGGGTGTTATTCCTTGCACTCGACATTTTTATTTTTTAATTTTATCGCAGAGTTTCTTTGTGTAAAAATCCGGACTTTTCGTCCGATGGTTTTAATTTTGGTTCGGTTGTGACGTGGATCGAGTTGCTTGCCCGGCCCTTTTGCCGTGTATTTATGTATGGTATGTATGAGTTGCCCTAACCTTAGCTCCTTCGGCTTTGTTGCCCCCGTTGGACGCTATGTGCTTGACCTTTTTATGTTTGTTACCACCCACTTTTTATACAACCCTACCCGCATCCTCACCTTTTCACTCCAACCCAACCACTCCACTCATCCCCAACGTCCTCCCAGCCATTTCATCCCTCTTTTCACTTCCTCTCAACCTTGTGGAGCATTCCTAGGTGTTTTGCTTCAAGGGTTGAAGGTCTTGAAGTGGGAAGAACACCAGGTGACCTCCCCTTAGGCTCATTTGTGGTATGTTTCTTTCCGTTTTTAGTTCTAGTTCAGAAGTTCTCTTGCTGTTTGACTATTGATGTGGTTGTTTGTATTTTTATAGTCTTTCTCACATGTATATATGTCTGTTAAAAATTAACAAGAGGTGGTTTCATGTTATTTTATTTTCTAGATTAATAGTTATGATTTTTGCATCATCAGTCTATCCAGATCTACACTAGATTGGTATAAAATCTATAACTCATATTTTAGATGTCTGATTTGTATGATCTTGGTATGTTTGTTTTCAAACTACATAGAGCTACAAATTATGTGTTGAGCATATCGATCATGAAAAGGCTCAAAATTGGACAAAAGGTAGCAACTTTCAAGGTTCTAGTGACAATCATCCATCAACCCAATTTTTACACCTTGTTGTGGTTTTCATTTCATATTCTACTTGATATTCATCTGTTATATTTGATTTTAGAATCATCTCATAAACTTTCTAGGCTAAAATGACCTTAATTAAGGTCTGAACAAAATTGTTAAACAATCGTGTGTACCTGTTCTGTTTCTTCTATGTTTGTCTATATTTTGTGTTGAGCTAGGCGACAGGTTAACTAAAAGACCACATAAAAGTCCATAAAAATTATCTAATAACTCACTAACTGTATACTAAAAACATGTAAATTTTGGAGTTAAAAAAACTTCATTCTAATGGATAATGGGCTCGTACTTCTGGAGTACACAAGAACTGGATTTATAATCTTGTTTCTTTGAGCCAATTAGAAAATCCGTTAAAAATAGATCAAACAGTATAAAAATTCTGAAATAGATTAATAAGAGTAATAGACGTCCTAATAAAGTTTCTGTATATTTCAGAGTATTTGGGTAAGTAGGTAAGTAGGTAATTAGGTAAGATTCAAATTCTACCAAGTTCAGATTAATCACGATATTGGTTGGATTATAATCCAGATTAGAAAATTCACCTAGGTCCGATTACAAAAATTAGACCTGAAATATTAATGGGCTAAACTTCCAAGTGTCATCTAACTATTCCAATTGACTCAAGCTCATTTGGACTTCTCAGACTCGTGGCCCGAAAATTTGAAATTTACTGCGCTATAATGGGGTATTGTTCACAGTACATTAATCCAACCTTAATTAACCTCAATCAACATGATAATCCATAAATTATCACTTGTTAATATTTATGACAGACCTTAGGGTGTCAAGAACGTAAGGGTTCAAAGTTTAGCTTCATCGAATACCATTTGGTTCTGTCCGAAAAATTGTCCGATTAAGTCTGACAATAAAACCCTAAGTACGCAATCATTCACTCGGTAGAATTGTAACCCCAAACTATAAATTAAACTGCCTAATGAGGTTTAACCCATCACTATGCAAAGTAAGTAAGTTAATTAAGTTTTGCATGATGCGCATATGTGGAGTCTTTGCCCCATCTTGTGTGTCGGTGTGATCCGATTATGATTCGGATTCCATCTCTTGTTAGGTTCCGTGGGTTAAACTCATCAATTTAGGACGCATGGCTCTTGTAAAACCTGTGACTTGAGTCAGAATTTTACATAGTGGGCCAGTCGGTTCAACCGTCGGTTCGAGTCGAATCAGTTTCATGAATCGCATGCTGAGCTGAGGCCAGCCGTGAGTTATGAGCAATGAGAGTCAGGTGTGCTTGAATATATGATAATAATGTCGAAAAGATGTGACTTGAGTCAGAATTTTACATAGTGGGCCAGTCGGTTCAACCGTTGGTTCGAGTCGAATCAGTTTCATGAACCGCATGCTGAGCTAAGGCCAGCCGTGAGTTATGAGCAATGAGAGTCAGGTGTGCTTGAATATATGATAATAATGTCGAAAAGATGGTGAGAAATGAGTTATTAGAATATATGACAGTATGCGGTATTTTTCTATGCATTTGATTGTAGAAATAGTTTAGGCCGAATTATGCATTAGGATGCATTATTGGGAAATTGGGTGGGCTATTAGTTATAGAACATGTCATTGTGGTTCTATGGTGTGTAATATAATTTATGGGATTTTTCTCTATTTTTCAAGATTTTTTAAGGATTTATAATAAGTTAGTTATTATTTTTGACTCGAGTAGGAATCCTGTCACTACTTATTTACGATTTTGCCACTGAGCTATTCTTCTCCCTCCCGACATCTTCCCCCTCCAAAACCCTCGCCGCCCATTGTGCTTGTCACCGCCAGGAGCCGCCATCGTCGCCACCTTGCCGGCGATCGATGCCGTCGAGCTCTACCATGTCGTCGCCATTGTAAAACCCTGAAAATAATTAGGTTATTTTATTTTGGGTTATGTAAATCTTAGAATGAATCTTAAATATTATTTAATTAAATTAATCCTTGGAAATTAATATTATAAATTCTCAATTATGACCTTTATCTATATCGGTACGATGATATTTATGAATGATTTTAAATAAGTTTTATTTATTAAATTTTTGGGATTGGGACCCATTCGCAATAAGTCATAGTTAGTTTTTGACTTTTGGTTATCACACTAATGGTTGGTATTTAATATAATTATGTGTGATTACGTTCTTTTAAAAAGTTTTAATATAGTGACTTTTTGAAATCTAAACTTATTGTTCTATATAAAGGAGAATTCTGTTGATTTTAAATAAAACATCCTCGGGATAGTTTGTGAGTACATTTGACTCACAAAGGGAATTCTGTTCATTAAATGATTGGGTGTCATAGTTGCGGGTTCCTCATCACAATTTTAGGTCCGTATAATTACTTGAAATGTTATATATTCCTATGTGGGAGTACTGACATGGGGCAGCACCCTTAAAAATTACTATGGGAGTCTTGGTCGGCATGGGCTCACATTCGACCACCGTACGCCGAGCGCGACCGGGGCAAATGAATTGACTCAGTTCGACACAGGGTAGCACCCTTAAAATTCTTGAAAGATTAAATACCTGCCCCCATGCCGAAAGGGGTGACAGGGCACAGTGGCGTAAGATGGTTCATTATGTGCTTGTGATACTGAGAGGGTGAGTCAATGATAAATATCAGTAACTACAGGTTGAGGGTCATGTAGTGTGTGTGCTCATACATGGGATTGTAGCTGGATGGGCGGCCACCCTTCCAGCATATTAAGAGCTCAACATATGCTCATAGTCACTAAAAGATGTAATTCAGATGTTGTGGAATACATTAATTGTTTCTTGTAATTATATGACTTAGTATTTTTTTCACTAACGCGGAATTGCCTCCGCAGGTATGAGCATGGAAAGATGGGTAGAGTCGGGACAGCTGGAGGACTCTGTTATTGGACTATTCTTTTCTCTAAATTGTTTGCATGGCAGTGGGACTTTGGTTTGATTCATGGGGCTTAGATTATTCCGAGCATTTGTATATTAAATTTATTGTTATGGATTTATTTAAAATCTTGAAATTAATAAAAAAATTAATTTATGAGACACTTATTTTCATATAATAACACTTGGCTCGTGGCTCAGAACAAGCGAGTCGTTACAGCCGTGCCTCCCTAAGCAACTCCAACAGCCCCGGGCTCCTCGATGCGATGAAGCCGCCACGACCACTCTCAATATTCCCCAACCAGAGTGGAGCCCAGTGCCACCCACATCGGCAGATCTCTTCACCCCATCGCCGCCGCCTCTGTTTTTGCCATTTTCTGGCAAGCCGTTGCCTCCGCCGACCACGTCGACATTGTAGACACGTCGGGCTCGCCGAGCTAGTTCCAACGGTACCCCATACCACCACCATCATGTTTGTAGCCGCCACCGGCAGTAATTGCCGGAAACAGTCACAAGGTTGCCTGAACCCACCGAAAACCAGAATCGCTGGAATTCGCCGAATCTTTTGCCGAGTTCATCCAGTCAAACCTAATCGAACTTTGGACACCGCTGAGTGCCAAAATTGAGCTCCAAAACACGAGACAAAACCCTAGCCGTCACCAAATGCCGATGACGTGCAAAGTATAATTTATTTTAATTTAATTATTTAAATGTCATGCTTATTAGCATAGCATGTTAAGATGCTAGGATTGAGTGATTGATGTGTTAGATATTTTTATGTTAAAAAAATATGAAGATGTGTGACTGTGTGATATTAAAACGAATGCCAAGGAAATAATTATGTAGATTAAATAAGTACTGTAATCTAATGCAACGTAGAGTAAGAAAACTTATACTAATTATTATTAATGTGTGTTGATTGATGCATGGTTGATGTGAATATTTATAGGATGTGTGAATGCATCATGAGCGGGTGTTAGTATCTAGTTTTGATGTGTAGGTACGGAGTATGAGCTTGCCGCCTAGGCGCGTGGACACGCTTGAAGCTTCTACCAGGTCCGTTTAGGACTCGCTCTCGATTTATTATCTCATTCTATCGTGTTTTGTTTAGAACAGGAAAGAGGACATACAGAGTGGTGGTTTTATCGTATCCCACTCCCCACTGGCTATTTAGGTGATCACATTTTTGGATTAATAACCCTTGAGAATGATATCCCTTGAGTTTGTTTTCAAAACTCAAATCCAGCTCACGATGCCTTCGGGCCTAGTATATAAATCCCTACCAGACCTATATACATGTAGTTTTCGTATTTTCAGTGAGAGATGGAATGAGGGAAATTCAACGAATGTGCTACGCGAGCGGGCACGTGCTAGTCAAAGTGGGTTCTGGAACTGGTGAGTGTCCACTCTATTCCCGAGGGATCCTGACAAGTCCACCTTTGAGTTCCTCAAACCCGGAGAAGTGTGAAGGTTTATGGGTACTACTGTACAGTACACGTCTAGACTTGTGGCGAAAAAGGGTACTGAAGGCGCATGTCTAAGAGTATTCGGCCTGTGTACTCAGGGCCAGGAGTAATATGGAGGATGTAGAGGGCTGAGATGAAAGAGAATGATTTTTCCGCACAGAGGGATAGTTTAAACGGCCAAGGAAAGAGAATGTATGGAAAGAGAATGATATGGAAAGGGGATGCTACTGCCCGAGGTCAACAACTCCCATTACTGCCTTTGTGAGAGTTCTTGAGGAAGTATATGAGATTTTTATTAAATAGGAGGGTTAGCTCTTCTATGTCAGATTGATATTAGTTATTTTTTGGACCGGTAACACTCGTTACTGACAGTTTTCAACATATATGTAGGTAAGAATCGGGAGGAATGAAAGCTTTCAAGACTGCGGAGTAGCACAGAATCGCGCACACATGTACCTGCTGTGTGTAATGTATAATGATGGGGTGTTGATGCTGTGTGAATGATGATAATCATGTTGTGCTATGCCTTGATAAACTGCCTATAAAACGAATAGATACATGTGAATAAACAGAGAGCCTTGGCGCTTAGGCTTGGCTCAAATGAAGATGAAAGCGATAATGACTAAATGCTATGATAGATTGTCATGTTTTATATTATTTTGATAAAATATTTATATACCCTATTGTGGACAGGCTGGCCCCTATTGCACTATTAAGGGAATTTCTGTCCGTTTTTCTATGGAAATAGATATTTTCTTTGGATTTCCATTTATTGCTTCCGTTCTATTTTTGCTTGCACGTCATGATATGCACATAGGGCAACGTTAGAACCCAAGCATCTCATCCATGTTTTGCATGTGACATTATCATCTTAAGACGCCAAGGGCAGATTTGGGTCGGCTTAACCGAATCCAGTAGATTAGCGAATGGTTCGGTCACCGGTGACATTTCCAGTTTGGTTCAAGGGTGAACCGAAATGGGGTGTTACAGATCCACTCATATAGGTTTGTAGGATCTCTCTTGCTCCACCCTTATGTTTGGCTCTTGAGTGCCATGTTTAATCGCGTTTTAAACGATAGGACGGTGTCGGCGGCATTTTTATCGGATCCCTCCGATACCGGGCCATTTAGTCATATTTTATCGTAAGTTTAATAAAACTACAAGGACGTGATCCCTTGTTGGTTTTCGAATTGTAGCTTTAGAAATGTATGATACAAGCTTCTTCCCTAAGCCTATTATATAAGTACGTGTATTTTTACGGATTTCAAGAATAAGAGAGTGAGCGGTATGAAGATATGTAGATTGCACTAGTACTCATTCTACCCTTAAGTGGTGAAATATATATAGGGTACTGCAAATATAGCGTATTTCCAAAAATTGTGGCACATTGGTTCCAAGCCACATGCATACTGTGGCAGGTAATATATAGAAGATGTGAAGGTGTAAGCGATATATGAATGTTTATATGTATATAAGATGTTACTTTGTTGGCATTTATGGTATGATATGTGGCCGCATCGGCCTTCGCTTACCACCCGTGTATAATTCTAGAAGTTTTTACAATTTTTTTGTGGGTGTTTAGATACTCATTTGCTAATAATGTTATATTCCTAGTCTCTAATGGACAAGTAATCAATTCCTTGATTAGTGACGTTTTGCTCTAATATATGTAGATGATTAGTCTTTTGACTCGGCGTAGGCGGACTAATCGAAAGGCTCATGGCAGGGTATTTTTGGTTGTATTTGTATTAATTACCGAATTGATGTAATATGAAATTGGGATGTAGTATGTCACAGAATAAGCCATGAAGTTATATGAACTTGTATGATTCTAGATAAGTTAATTGATTATTGTTGTACACGTGTGTTTTATATATCATTACATTATTATTGTGGGGCAGACACACTTTGGGGCACTTTAACCATCGTCTATAGGGTATAAGCCTCAAAGTCCCGGAACACGATGAGGAGCTTACCAAGTATGCGAATCATGTTTGTTGTAGCTGTATGTGTGTGATAAAGAAACATAGGTAGGAAGAGCATACAGTTCACACCGTTTGAAGACCCATGTGAAGTCCATGTGTTAGGATGCCTATAGCATCCGATGATGGTTTGATGCCTTGGCATCCGCTGATGTTGTGTTTAATTATTTTATAATTTTCTGCATATGTCGGGTTTGTGGAATAGGTAACTACGACCATTGTTTAAATTCTTTGCATTCATTTGTATGTAAGAACTTAAGAAATATAACAAATCACTTGAACTAAGTAGTAAGAAAAGGTTCATGTCACAACATGCAACCTCAAAACTGTAACTAGGGTGCGCCTCTTCTGTAGTTGAGAGTGATCATCAGCATTTTTAAAGTCACCACTTATAGTTGCAGGGGAGGTTTTGCCTCTGTTACAGCTAAGGGTGACCATATAGGATCTTTAAGTTTAATAAGAGTCTCTCTATGCTAGTATGAATTAGTATGCATATGTGATGAAACCCTGTAAGGTTGCCCGTCTTAGGCCTCCTCTGAGGGTTGAGATCCATTTCTATAAAGTTTGTACGAGAGTAGTCCAACGAATAATTTTCCAATTTATAACATCGTACTTCGGTCCGCTCTCAGGACAAACACCAAAACAACCAAGCTCTGATACCACTATTGGGCCTTTTGGGCCCCTAAAAAGGACTTGTAAACAACCAAAGGAAACTCACAATAGGTGTCACAAGCTTCTCATAATCTAAAAGCTAGCTTAAGGAATAAGACTTTTATATTAGCCTATATACGAGTCACTAATATCATCTACGACCAATATTGGATAAACCCAACGTGGAGAAGAGAAGAACGGCTAGGGTTTGGCATTTCCATCTCTCTTCTTCATTTTTCTTCATCATACATCGTCATATTTTAGTTGATTCGTGTGTAGGGCATGCATACATCATGTTTTAATTGATTGCATGAGTTTTTGATTGATTTGCGATAGCAGAGAAGTTTGTAAATCGTGTGTTTTGACAATGAAATTGTGCAGTTCTTTGAGT
This sequence comes from Piper betle, assembly GCA_033002965.1. Taxonomy (NCBI): domain Eukaryota; kingdom Viridiplantae; phylum Streptophyta; class Magnoliopsida; order Piperales; family Piperaceae; genus Piper; species Piper betle. Next base: position 11,844 of record JAURVB010007474.1, read on the forward strand.
TGCTTGATATTGAACTCATTGGACGTGTGTTTGCACGAGAAGTAGTGATTTATACACATTTAATCTTGTTTTATTTATAAACTTTGATAATACTTCTATGCTCTTGGAAGTCATGATGGATTATTGTTGATAACTAGATGTATAGCGATTACATTGAGTTTTATCGTATATAATCTAATTAACATATTAGTTAATCCATGTAGTAGGTTATATAAAATATCTTGTTAAATTGTGCTATAATGATGAAATTATTTATAGTAGTTAATTGCACAAAAATTCATCATAGAAAGTGAAGAAGATGAAAAGTTTAATACATATTGAAATTTGTAAGCTAGCTCTCCTTTGTCTTTCCGTAGATTGCTCCAATTGGTGGTCCCTTTGCCTACTTGTGTTGAAAGTGCTAATAAAAATTTAGGCAATGAAAAGTTATTTTCCATGAGGCTGATGATGTTTCGAAGGGATGAAATTGGTAATCCAAAGGGGTAAGTAAAACTGTCAATCTCATTTGCAGACAAGAATTTGGATCATAAATTTACAAGTTAGTGAAATTAGTTTATGAAGTGTGAATCATATTCACACAATTTTTATACGATTTGCCAGTCGAGCCTAAAAAACACTACAATCCCGTTTATCAAATTACACACCTGCCACCTTTGTCAATCTGCTTCACGTAGCTTATGGGCCTAAAGACAAAATGTCAGAGAGAGATTTCCACTAGATTTACAATATAACCATAATAAGGGTCCGTTTGGAAGGCATGAAAATAATGTCATTGAACAAAAGAATTCATAGTAAATAGGAATGTAATGAAACGAAATGACATGAAAATTTTAAAAACCTCTATTATATATTTAGATAGTTGGAAAATATGATGAAAATAAAATATTTCTTTCATGTGTCTCCTAATATTTCTCCCAATTTGTTTTGTTTTTCACAAGAAAAATCACTTGGCAAAATTTTTACAGACTTGATTTGACAGAAAATAAAAATTTCCTTTCATTAAATTTCAAGACATCCAAATTATAATAAGTTTGAATTAGTTTTGTATTGCATATTATAAAAAATTATTTCCAGTAAGAAGAGAATATGTGTAATTAATACCACGTACAATATATTTTATCAGACCTATTTCATAGTTGATATTAATACCTCAATTAATACCACTCTAGTCAGACTTTGTCGGTAAAAGTGCCCTCCAAATGGAATACCTCAATTAGTCAACATCGTCTCATCCCACTTCTTTTCTCTCAGATCTATACAACCACACTATTCTTCTTCTCCCACTTATGCATTTGAGATCTATGTTTACCATAGCCTTCTGCGTTTGAGATCACTTCCTATTAAGCACTCCGTCAAACACCATCCTCCAAGATCAACGATCATGGACGTTTACTTCTCACGTTTTTGTCTAGTTCTGTCTTAAACAATCTGCAAGTTCTGGTGCTGATATATTTGATCTCTTCTTGCCCAGCCATCTGGTAAAAATTTGAAGCAGGTTTTTCCTTACTTTGTCTGGTATTGAATATTTTATTAAGAAGATGGATACTCTTTCTATTTTTATTTTTAATGTTCTTGTGGGTTCTCTCTTGGTGTTCTTGTAAATAACCTCTTGTGTTGTGATAATTATTTCCCCCATCGCCTTCTTGTCAGTCAATTAACTTTACCATTGTTGAAGAGTATATATATGAGAGTCATCACATCAGCTTTAAGGTCTATTTGTTCTAATTTAGGGTGGTGGTAATGTTTTGGCCTCATTTTGTTGTATTACTTATGATCTTACCAGCCGGGAACCCACGCCATGCGCTGGCTGTCTCTAGCTTTTTTGTGGGGTAAGTTTGCTGTTTGTCCAACGATAACAATTTGAGCGAAAAATCTTCCAACATAATATTTATTTAAGAAGGAAAAAAATGAAATTTGCTGCAAGTAGTTAAGGAGATCTTAAAACCTATCTTTGCATATGGAAGCAATACTGATTTAATGGCTGACATTTTTGGGTAAACAATTAGTCAATTGGTTGTCGGTTCTCACAAATATTAGCATCACATCTTTAAAATTAGAGAAAGGTTCAATATATCGATATTATGATATGTTTCACATGGTTTTACGCAGTATTCCTCAGCTATTTGTGTTAGTTAAACATTGCCATACAGTATAAATAAGCTAAAATTAAAAGCATGATTCTAACAATAGATGAAATTAAGGTTTCAAGCAATGCGGCAAACTTGCATAAAAATTAATATAATATATTGACACAATATCTTAGTCTTTTGCTGTAGTTTGGTTAAAGAAATGTCTAATTCAATTACAAATGCTTTAGACATTGATGGTGCAATCATCCCCTGACCGAATGAGATTAGATTCACAACAAATTAAATTATGCAGGGTTTGAGTTCCCAAGTAATGGATGTTTTCTTAATTTGAAAATAGTAATTATATGATCACATAAACGTATACAAATGAGACCCAAAAAAACTATTTCTACTAAAAATCTCAATATAATAAAAGTGGATCAAATAATATAAAAATTACTCTACTATTGAAATATTTGTTCACCATAGTACAATATAAAAGATGTAACAGTTCTTAATTAGTAAACCTTATTCTCTGCTTCTTATTTGTTACATATGTTATTGTGTCACATATTTGACAAATAATAAATACTTTCAAAATCATAACAAACAATAATAATCTATATTGTTGCTTGAGTAATTGTAGTTGTATGATTTTTTTTGGCTGTATGAAATAAAGTAAAGATAATATGAAAAGGTAAATATCTGTTCAATTAGAACAAATAATTTGATAAAAATAAGAAATAGTTGATTAAAAAATCATAAGTCCATAATGATTTATAAAAAATAAATTAAGAAAAATATCAATAAAATTAAACTTTCTAATTAAAACACAAGATCTTATTCAAAACTCTGATGTTAAATTTTAAAGTAAATATGATAAAAAGTAGAGATACAAATAAATCCAAATAAAGAATGAAAGTCAATTTATCCTAAAAAATTAAAAATAAAAAATTATAACTAAATTGAAAACAAAAATAGTACCAAAATTTACTTGGGTTGTTTGAAAATTGATTGGCCTCTTTCGCTTCTCACATACATTTGAATAAATATTTTCATAAATATTTAAAAAATTGTGATAAAAATAATAAATCTGTTTAAAAAAGATTGATTTGAGAAAATCAATTTAAAATAGAATGCCACATTTAGAATTAAAATCATAGTTAAAAAACTGATTTAATATTTTTAAATAGAATGCCAAATTTAAAATTGAAAACCTATTTTGAAATATGTTATATATATATATATATATATATGTAAAATTTTTTCTAAGTACACACACACACACATATAAAGATCAAAATATATCCAAATGAAAATTAAAAGACAATTTAATACATAAAATTACAGGCAAATAATCAGAATTAAAAAAGCTAAATTTGAAATAAAAACTAAACATTATTTCATTTATTGAGCGAAAATATTTTGGTGGTTTAGTTAGTAAAACTGTATAAAAATTTATGGTTAAGAAATTTTGTTTGAATAAAACCACCTATAGAGCCAGGACCATGGTGTATATGGTAAATATATATGGCGATTGTGTGAGACTGCATTCAATAAAACAAATATTTGATTAATCATTGAAATATTTGTTTACTTACAGCACACAAAAAAGAAGTGCTAATAA